>VZQC01007706.1:1236713-1254531 GCA_009823505.1 Rhizomys pruinosus | reverse complement strand
GGGGGGTGGGGGGTGGGGGTGGGGGGTGGTTCCTAACTTAGCCCGTGCCCCGGTACCTTTCTGGAGCAGTGGCGGGCTTGTCCTGAGCCCTGCCCGGCTCAGGACCCCAAGGTGGCCTCTGTGCCTGACTCCAAAGCCAGGATCCCCTCCCACTTGTGACTACGGGGTGGGGGCGGGGCCGCCCAGCTGGGTAGCCACGCTTTGGCAGGAATTAAGAGTTGGGTCTAGGTCCGCCAGTCACTGGGCCCCCTTTGCCAGAACTCAGCAAATCAATTGTCCTGCACCCATGGGTCAATGCCCTGATTATACCTTTCTGGAGCGGTGGCGGGCTTGTCCTGAGCCCTGCCCGGCTCAGGTCCCCAATGTGGCGTCTGTGCCTGACTCCAAAGCCAGGATTCCCCTCCCTCACCTATTTCTTTATCAGGGCACACTTTAGTTACTTTCATACCTTGACTACTGTAAATAGTGTTACAATAAATTGGAGAGTGTTTAACATATTCACTTCATTACATGGGCAAGTGAATTTTCGTGATATGCTTCATAAAACCTTTGTGAGACTTGAGATAATGTCTGTATGCTCAATTGTGGGACTGGGTCATGTGGGAGATCTCTTCTTAGTTTTAGGACAACCTCCATACTGTTTCCCATGAGGTCTCTACTAGTCTACATTCCTGTTAAATAGCTATAGACATTTCCCTTTTGTTTTCCAGAGTCCTTGCCACTATTTGCAATAGTTTGTCTTTTTGGTTGTAGCTACTCTGCTTGAATGTGATTACATTTAAATATCATTAGTATTTGCATTTCTCTGATGATTAATGCTATTAAATAGTTTTTGATAGGCTTCTTGGCCATTTGTACATCCATTTTTGAGATTTCTATTTAGATCATATTTAAGTACAATGTTACTATTTTTTATTACTGAGACATTTGAATTCCTTATACATTATGGAAACTAATCTGTAGTGGGATGACTATTTCACATTTTATCATATTCTGCATGTTGTCTTTTCATTCATGGTAATTTCCTTTTTACATGGGAGGTTTTGTTGTAATTTTATTGAATTTTTGGATATTTTATATTTATCTTTATATCCCTTTCCCCATTGGAACCTTCCCATACCACCTCCATGCAATCTGTCATTTGTTTTAAGGTCTATCCAGTCAAGTTAATGTCCCTAGACATCTCTCATTGCAAGTTCATTCACTAAGGTCTATCTAGTCAGCCTATCCAGAGCCCTTTGCTTTAAGAAGATCAGTTCTTCCTCACCCAGCAGTAATCAGCTGCCAATAGTTCTTCAGCTACGATTGGGACCCACTATGCATTTCCACAGTTCTGTGCTGGGTTTTTGTCTGCTTGAGTTTTCATAGGTCTTGTATATGTTGATACCATTGCTGTAGGTGCATATCAGCAAGGTCCCAGGAGCCTGTAAGATTCTGTTTCCATATGGTCAAGCACCTCCTCCCCTGGCTCTTAACATTTTTCTGCACCCTATTCTACAATGGCCTCTGAGCCCTGAGTAGGTGATGTTTAATGTAGGAGTCCTGTCTAAGGATCCACATTCTGCAGACTCTTATTCTCTGAGATATTTGTCTCCTTTTGTGTTCATCACCCTCTGTTACATGAGGAGTTTTGTTGATGGGAGCTGAGAGATGTATTAGTATTCTTTCTACTCCTTGTTCCATTATATTCTATGAACCTTAAATGTAGAAGTTCCGTTCCATTGTAGATCACTTAGGGTTGGGCAATTCACAGATAACCTCTGTGTGTGACTAGCTGTGGAACTTTATATTAATCTCTTGTCTGTTGCAAAAGAAGGTGTTTTGATGAGTCATGGAGTTTTTAATGTAATCTCATTGCTAATTTTTGCTTTCATTTTCTATGCTCTGGCAATCATGTCCAAATAGACTTTGTTCAGACCAGTGTCCTGAATCTGTCTCCTAGTAGCTGCATAGTTTCTAATCTTATATCTAGGTACTTTATTCCTTTTCAATATATTTTTGTGCATGTAAGGAGTTATAGGTCTTTTTTCATATGAATATTTAATTCCCACAGAGTTCTTTTGTTGAAGATACTTTCATTTTCAATTTTACAGGGTTGCTGTCTTGAGTAAAAATGATCTAGCTGGAAGTATATTGGCTAACTTCTGGGTTTTCTTTTCTGCACCATTGGTCTATATGTCTGCTTTTGTGTCAGTTCCATGCTGTTAAATTTACTATAGCTTTGTAGTATGTGATGAAATCAGGTGGTTTGATGCCTTTTGCTTTCTGAACAAGATTGGTTTCCCCTTAATTAAAATTAGTTTCTACTCTGCATTGGCTATTCCTTCCATTTGCTTCCTGCCTTTCTCCATATCACTCCATTTATAACAATTTCAATATCTGTCACTTTCTCTTTCCTTAGGGCATGTTCTTTAAGGACTTTATTTTCTAGTAGAGAGAGGTGAGTAGTGAAACAATCAGGTTAAGTCCAGATCATTGATCACAGCTCCAGAAGAACAGAAGAGAATCATGTGTTCTGCCTGAGAATAAGGAAATATGTTTATAAAAATGTGACACTCCCACCATGTTTGGAAGAACTTTGTCAAAATGACATAAATGAGAATGGGTAAGAACAATTAATCAAGTAAAAAATGTTTTCAAAGCTACTGGAGATATAAGCTTTCCATTGTCAAAAAGTTTCCATTGTCAAAAGCCTGTGTACAGGGAAGGGGGTTGAAAAAGACAGTAGGAGAAGATAGAGGTGAGTTGGCATTAAATTCTCAGAGATCAAAGAATGAAGCATTCTTTGAGGAAATTAGACTTTATTTTGAGTGCAAGAAGGGAGACAGTGAAAGTTTGAAGAACGGTATTGATATGATTTGATGTGTATTTTCCAACACTATGTTGGGGAATACAGTCCAGTCCGTATGCTCAAAACTATAATTAAATGAGTACAATTCTTTGAAGCTTCTGAAAAATGTCTTAAAATATGTTTAAGAGTCACATAAATTTCTCTCTCTAACTGAAAGGGAAATATGATATTTTTAGAATACATAGAATTAAAGTTCTATGCAGATGTTAAAGTGCTACTCTCATCCATTTAAATTAGATGGTTACATAGAAGTGTAAAACGTGTTGTGAATCTGGTGAAGAAAATAGGTGCAGAGTACTGACTATCATGTCAAATGCTGTGAAATCCTTTTGTAAACAAAAGATGTTTCACAAAATCTGAAATTTTATTTGGTGCTTCTGCTTACTGCTCAATTGAAAATATAATAATCATCTATGACATCAGATTTTGTCCCTCACAAAAGATTATGCTGTTGTAAAGCAAATATTATGATTTTTGAGGAAAAAAAGAATGAGAAACAGATGATCTCTTAAAATGCGCTTACATTTTTATGCAAATATCCTTATTTGTAAAAATATTCAAAGAAAAATGCACAAATTTGTTCATGAAAAAGTGCAATACAAGCGAAAATCTTTTAACAGAATGAATTTTCAGATTTTTTTCACTAAGCATTTAGTCTTTCATAAATGTAATCTCCAATTCAAAAAATGTAAAGAAAACAAACACTTAGAAAAATTGAAATACCACCTTCTGCCTTATGAAAATGACTTTACATATTTATGATAAAAATCACAGTTTCATTTATAGTCATGCCAGGAAATCACTCTTAACAAATGTACATAAATTGAATGAAATAGTCTTAGTGAATGGAAAATATAAATCACATATATATGTGTATAGACATGTATGAAATTTTGCTGTTTTATCAAACTATTGGTAGTCTAAAATCTAAACATGTTATTTCAAATGTTTTGTTTGAAAAGAGCATTCCCCTTAAAAAAATTCTAGTATACAGTTGGTTGATTTCTTTTCAAGTCCTCCCTTCATGAACCAAATGGTCTCTCTGCCTATTTTAACTTGAGAATAGAATGCTTTATTTTGTTGGCTTATATGACAAAGATTATCTGTCACATTCTCTTCTTAACAGGAAATTACTCAATGCCTTCTGCAAGTTGAGGCAAATTGAAGCTCTGAGAATTTTAGAAAGACTAGTAACCAAAAAGTAAAAGAAATAAGAAAGATACTATCAGATTTTTCATACCTTGAGATCACATGTTTATGTCAGAGGCAAATTTCATGGCTCTGAATTTGAGTTGCTAGTGAAATAATGTGCTTGTTTAATACCTATTTTATTTGTTAATAAAACTACTCAGTTTGCTTTTATGCAATAGAATCATGTACTTGTCAACATCTAAATCCAAGTTAGCTAGTGTACTTTCTGAACTGTTTTAAATTTGTAAGAAACTATGTAATAAACAACTTCTAAAAATTATTCCTCCAGGCCTATAAAAACCACATGCTATCGCATCTCTGTACCAAACCTGAAAACCTAAAGGGAAACGGCGAAGGTGGAATCAGGAGATGAATATTCAAGGCCAATATTGTCATTTTCTAAAAGGTAAGCTTGGGCCTGACTTTAACTTTTCAGCTATATACTTTTTATCCATCTTTAAAAATCAAACGATAATAGTTAAATTCATACTTATTTCCAAGAAGTAAAAAATAGGTCATTTATGTAAAACTGTTCTATAAACTTTAAAACATATATAAAGTAAGCTATAGTGATCACTTTATATACTGCTATCACCTCTTTTCTTTAAAGCAGTTATTTCTGAAGTTATAAATATGTAGAGTCTGATGATTCAGTCTTAATGATTCAGAAACTTCAGGACTATTCTGATAGAATTACTGATATTGGCTTTAAAACCATCCTGACTGAGAAACCATGTAATTAAGAATCTCTCTCTCTATGGATCTGAGATAGATTTTAGATTTCTTTTGCCTTTAACAAAATCCGTATTACTTCTTCCTGTATTAGAAATTAACTCAAATTTTAGCTATTTGGGGCTGGAGAGATGGTTTAGTGGTTAAGAGTACTAGCTGTTATTGCAGAAGACCAAGGTTCAAATTCTAGCACCCACATGGTGGCTAACAACCATCTAATGCCCTCTTCTGTCCTCAGTGGGCATTGCCTATCACTGGTGAACTTACATACATGCAGGTATAACACTTATATACATAAAGTAAAAATCAATAAAAGAAAAAATATATATTTTAAATTTTATTTATTTATTTTCTATGTGTATGAATGTACTGTCTGCATGCAGGTTTGTGCACCCATGTCGTGCATTGCCGCGGAGGTCAGAAGAGGGTGTCGGATTCCCCTGGAACTGGAGTTCTCCTGGAATTGGNTGATCTAGCTGGAAGTATATTGGCTAACTTCTGGGTTTTCTTTTCTGCTCCATTGGTCTATATGTCTGCTTTTGTGTCAGTTCCATGCTGTTAAATTTACTATAGCTTTGTAGTATGTGATGAAATCAGGTGGTTTGATGCCTTTTGCTTTCTGAACAAGATTGGTTTCCCCTTAATTAAAATTAGTTTCTACTCTGCATTGGCTATTCCTTCCATTTGCTTCCTGCCTTTCTCCATATCACTCCATTTATAACAATTTCAATATCTGTCACTTTCTCTTTCCTTAGGGCATGTTCTTTAAGGACTTTATTTTCTAGTAGAGAGAGGTGAGTAGTGAAACAATCAGGTTAAGTCCAGATCATTGATCACAGCTCCAGAAGAACAGAAGAGAATCATGTGTTCTGCCTGAGAATAAGGAAATATGTTTATAAAAATGTGACACTCCCACCATGTTTGGAAGAACTTTGTCAAAATGACATAAATGAGAATGGGTAAGAACAATTAATCAAGTAAAAAATGTTTTCAAAGCTACTGGAGATATAAGCTTTCCATTGTCAAAAAGTTTCCATTGTCAAAAGCCTGTGTACAGGGAAGGGGGTTGAAAAAGACAGTAGGAGAAGATAGAGGTGAGTTGGCATTAAATTCTCAGAGATCAAAGAATGAAGCATTCTTTGAGGAAATTAGACTTTATTTTGAGTGCAAGAAGGGAGACAGTGAAAGTTTGAAGAACGGTATTGATATGATTTGATGTGTATTTTCCAACACTATGTTGGGGAATACAGTCCAGTCCGTATGCTCAAAACTATAATTAAATGAGTACAATTCTTTGAAGCTTCTGAAAAATGTCTTAAAATATGTTTAAGAGTCACATAAATTTCTCTCTCTAACTGAAAGAGAAATATGATATTTTTAGAATACATAGAATTAAAGTTCTATGCAGATGTTAAAATGCTACTCTCATCCATTTAAATTAGATGGTTACATAGAAGTGTAAAACGTGTTGTGAATCTGGTGAAGAAAATAGGTGCAGAGTACTGACTATCATGTCAAATGCTGTGAAATCCTTTTGTAAACAAAAGATGTTTCACAAAAATCTGAAATTTTATTTGGTGCTTCTGCTTACTGCTCAATTGAAAATATAATAATCATCTACGACATCAGATTTTGTCCTTCACAAAAGATTATGCTGTTGTAAAGCAAATATTATGATTTTTGAGGAAAAAAAGAATGAGAAACAGATGATCTCTTAAAATGCGCTTACATTTTTATGGAAATATCCTTATTTGTAAAAATATTCAAAGAAAAATGCACAAATTTGTTCATGAAAAAGTGAAATACAAGCGAAAATCTTTTAACAGAATGAATTTTCAGATTTTTTTCACTAAGCATTTAGTCTTTCATAAATGTAATCTCCAATTCAAAAAATGTAAAGAAAACAAACACTTAGAAAAATTGAAATACCACCTTCTGCCTTATGAAAATGACTTTGCATATTTATGATAAAAATCACAGTTTCATTTATAGTCATGCCAGGAAATCACTCTTAACAAATGTACATAAGTTGAATGAAATAGTCTTAGTGAATGGAAAATATAAATCACATATATATGTGTATAGACATGTATGAAATTTTGCTGTTTTATCAAACTATTGATAGTCTAAAATCTAAACATGTTATTTCAAATGTTTTCTTTGAAAAGAGCATTCCCCTTAAAAAAATTCTAGTATACAGTTGGTTGATTTCTTTTCAAGTCCTCCCTTCATGAACCAAATGGTCTCTCTGCCTATTTTAACTTGAGAATAGAATGCTTTATTTTGTTGGCTTATATGACAAAGATTATCTGTCACATTCTCTTCTTAACAGGAAATTACTCAATGCCTTCTGCAAGTTGAGGCAAATTGAAGCTC
The DNA here is from genome assembly GCA_009823505.1 of Rhizomys pruinosus. Lineage (NCBI taxonomy): Eukaryota > Metazoa > Chordata > Mammalia > Rodentia > Spalacidae > Rhizomys > Rhizomys pruinosus. Next base: position 1,247,381 of record VZQC01007706.1, on the reverse strand, counting down.
TGAGAATTTTAGAAAGACTAGTAACCAAAAAGTAAAAGAAATAAGAAAGATACTATCAGATTTTTCATACCTTGAGATCACATGTTTATGTCAGAGGCAAATTTCATGGCTCTGAATTTGAGTTGCTAGTGAAATAATGTGCTTGTTTAATACCTATTTTATTTGTTAATAAAACTACTCAGTTTGCTTTTATGCAATAGAATCATGTACTTGTCAACATCTAAATCCAAGTTAGCTAGTGTACTTTCTGAACTGTTTTAAATTTGTAAGAAACTATGTAATAAACAACTTCTAAAAATTATTCCTCCAGGCCTATAAAAACCACATGCTATCGCCTCTCTGTACCAAACCTGAAAACCTAAAGGGAAACTTCGAAGGTGGAATCAGGAGATGAATATTCAAGGCCAATATTGTCATTTTCTAAAAGGTAAGCTTGGGCCTGACTTTAACTTTTCCGCTATATACTTTTTATCCATCTTTAAAATTCAAACGATAATAGTTAAATTCATACTTATTTCCAAGAAGTAAAAAATAGGTCATTTATGTAAAACTGTTCTATAAACTTTAAAACATATATAAAGTAAGCTATAGTGATCACTTTATATACTGCTATCACCTCTTTTCTTTAAAGCAGTTATTTCTGAAGTTATAAATATGTAGAGTCTGATGATTCAGTCTTAATGATTCAGAAACTTCAGGACTATTCTGATAGAATTACTGATATTGGCTTTAAAACCATCCTGACTGAGAAACCATGTAATTTTTTTAAATTAGTTTTTATTGATGCTTTGTGCATTTCATACATTTTTTCCAATTCAGTTCAGGCTTATTTCCCTTTCCCTCCCCCCCCACCCCCACCCCATCCCAGATCATGCATTCTGCCATAACTGTCCTGCATTTTTCTCTCAGTTTNTCTTCCTGTATTAGAAATTAACTCAAATTTTAGCTATTTGGGGCTGGAGAGATGGTTTAGTGGTTAAGAGTACTAGCTGTTATTGCAGAAGACCAAGGTTCAAATTCTAGCACCCACATGGTGGCTAACAACCATCTAATGCCCTCTTCTGTCCTCAGTGGGCATTGCCTATCACTGGTGAACTTACATACATGCAGGTATAACACTTATATACATAAAGTAAAAATCAATAAAAGAAAAAATATATATTTTAAATTTTATTTATTTATTTTCTATGTGTATGAATGTACTGTCTGCATGCAGGTTTGTGCACCCATGTCGTGCATTGCCGCGGAGGTCAGAAGAGGGTGTCGGATTCCCCTGGAACTGGAGTTCTCCTGGAATTGGAGTTACAGACGGTTCTCAGCCGCCATGTGGGTGCTGGGGATGGAACCCGGGTCCTCTGCAAGAGCCGTCGGTGCTCTTAACGGCTAGGCTATCTCTCAAGCCTAGAAAAAAATATTTTTAAAATTTTAAAAAATTTTAGCAACTTTACTCAGCAGATTTGTAATGTGTTACAGATTCTGTGGCTCAGAAATATGGGGGAGTTGAGCTGAGTGACTCTGTCTGGAGTTCTTTTGTGAGATTGCCTTTAACATGTCAGATGGGCTCTCATCTCAAACTGGCCAGGAGTGATCTGTTTTCAGATTCACTTACACAGAATCCCAGCACCCACGAGGTAGCTAACAACCGTCAGTAATTCCAGTTCCAGGGGATCAAACACCATCCTCTGTCCTCTGAGGGCATCGTATAATCTGTGTGCATTTGCATGCATGAAGGCAATACACATATACATTGAAAAAGAAGAACTTTGCAGTTTTCTAAACACCTTTTAGAGTTCATTTCAGCAGGGCATAGTGGCACATGCCCTTAATCCCAGCACTTATGAGGCAGAGACAGACAGATCTCTTTGAGTTCAAGGCCAGCCTGGTCTACATAGCGAGCTCCAGGCCAACTGGAACTAAAGGGAAACCCTGTCTTTTGAGACAAAAAAAAAGTAGAGCTCATTTCAGTAGATTAAATGCATGCCAGTCTCTTCCAGATCCTTGGGCCAATGCTGGGACACTGAGGGACATTACCCTTAAATTTCATATAAACACCATTATTTGGTTCAGAAAGCTGTGTTGAAGACATTTGATATATTTTCATTCATTTATTTATACAAAAGTTTTAAATAGCCAAATTCAGTTATATTACTTTCAGATTCCCACATAAGTATTGTTACTGAGAAGACAGCAAAGGGGTCATTAAGAAAAACATTAGACTAGTAACTACTACTGGGAAGTAGGGAGAGGGACATGGGGAGAATCAGGAAAGAGGCTTCAGAGCTAGTTTTAATGCTTTATTTATTATGCAGGCCAATAGGCACACTATTTTAAAGATTTTGTTAAGATTCAAGTCAGCATGCTGGAATGTGTACACCATAGACTCCTTTGGCCACGTGACTTAAGTGAAAGTGCACAAAAGAATATAAGTATAGCTACTCAAACAGAAGAATGGTCTGTGAATCCTTAATGTGTAGGAGTATTGTTATAAAGCTGAAGGCAGAGAGAATGTCAGAGGTTGAGGTTATAACAGCATAGAAGCTTGAATTGCAAATAGATCTTAAGTCATTGAACTGAGTTCAATTAACAGTTTTGCCTTTTGGTATGCCTTTTTTTAGCCATTTGATAATACTATTTTCTGGAAAGAAAAATGTTCTAAGAGAACAATATGAACATTCCATTCATTACATTCAAAATAGTACTTTTCTTGTTCTATTCATTTTCATGTTTTGTTTATGCTTTGTGAAATCAAAGGGCAAATCATGAAGAAAGGAGTTGAAGGCAAGAATCAAATTTAAAACATTGTAGCATTTTGAGAATATATTCTTTACATGGGCAGTTTTTTTCTGAAATGCTGGTGAAGTTCTTCAGACTTGTTGTGGGAAAGAGAGACAGCTTTGCTATTTTCTGTGCAAAAATCATTTAAAAGATAAGAAGAGACATAAAGTAAATTTATCCTAAAACATAGTTCTGGTCATGTCAATTTTTTGATTACAAGTCTTGAGTACTTCAGAGGTGACTTGTTTTCTTCTTGTGAAAGCCAAAGCCCTCAATATGTGACAGAAGGTTTACTCTTCAGACTTATAACTCTTGCCGTTCCAACCTCACCCCCAAACAACCAGTCATTGCAAGCACTAGTTCACAGATTTTCAGGAACATGCTATGTGTCATCTCTGCTTGTGCTCTCTAACTCAAAGACTCTTTACTGCCTGACTCCTGGTTACCCTTCAAGTATGGGGATATAGAAACTGAGGAAAACTGTGTTTATTGCTTCTGTTTTCCACCAGTCTTGGATTAGGTTGATATTGTCCAGGATGCAGTTATGTTGACTTATCTTCCTAAAGTGTCTTTTTCCCAGACTTGACTTTAAATTCTCTGGTGGGTAGGATTAAGTATCTTTATGCCTTTATGTTTATGCCTTTACAGTCTCTTGTTCCTGCTGTTCACTAAGTAAAGGGATGTATATAGTCAATGATTAGAATTATTTTGAGAATATTCCAATTATAAACATATAGAAAAGAGATAGACAGTTTACAACAGTGGTTAAGGACATGGACTCTGAAATTCTAAAGCCTGTGACAGAGTCCTGTCTTTCCCATTTATTAACTGTAGGTTTCTGGACCATTCTATAAGCTTTCTTGCCTCAACTGTCTTATTTATTAAAGAGGCAGGTGGTACTAAATTTTGAACTTTACTTGGTTGTTGAGATTTAAATCAAGTGGTATCTTTAAATGTTTCAGATAGACTTGAGAGTCAGTAAACAACTCAATATACAATACAGTGTATTATCGTTGCCCAAGGTGGTAGGTCATTGGATTCAATAATGAGTCATAAAAAAACAACAAAAGGTGAGTCCAAGAAAGATAAGGTATGCCCTTTTGTATTATCCTCAGCATTCTTATTTCTGTCACTAGGGTACTGAAAATAGTATATGGAAAATGTGTTTATTAGTATGTATCTTCATTTTATCCAGAAGACCTGTGAGAGTAAGCCCACTCCTTCTCAAACACTGCCGTAGTGCTAAAGCAGCATACAGAAATGCCCCACAGAGCCTTGCTTAGTGAGCAGAAAGTAAAACCTGGCAGAGTCACTTAATCCTTTTCCTGAATCTAACAACCTTGACAGTAAATAATTGAGAAACTTAATGTTATAAACCTAGCTGGAGACTCTGGCATTACAAATAACCACATCCCTTAACAGCAATTAATTGTGCTCTAAAATTCTCTCACATTGAAGTCAAGTTTAAATGTGCCCTTTATCCATGTGCGGGATGAGAGATGGAATGAGGGACAGTTGTGACTCACCGAGTGGAAATCAGTGAGGGAGTTGGGGTGCCAGGGAGGAAGATCCACTCTGAACAGGAGAATGACAGTGGTGTGGGTTACAGGGACCCCTCCATGCATCCACAGATGCACCTCGGAGCAGCAGCTATTGCATGGTAGAAGAAACCCCACATTCACATATTTCATTGCATGATTCCTCAGAAAATGAAATATGAGGAAAAAAGTTTAGTGGATTTATAGAGAAGGCAGTGAATTAAGAGCTCCCTGTTTGGTGAGTACCATATATAACCACCCAAGACATAATTTTTTTGATGAATGTTATCTTCAAGGAATTTTCAGTCAAAATAAAAGTTTTCCAATTAGTTTCCTTCAGATAATGTTACTTTCCCCCATGAAAATATTGTGGTTTATTTCATTTTTCACATGTAGGTTTGTGGCAGATTTAGACAAAGGTGAGTGAACCCAAGTCTACTCTCAGGATTCGTATTTCACAGTGGTGCATTGGTTCTTTGACAGGTAGCTTACACCAGCCAGCCCTCAAGGTGAATAAGAAACACATTGCTGGCTCTTTGGAACACTAATTCATTCAAGACATTATACTTCAATTGCAGCACACTAATTGCCAATTTGGGAGCTGGAAGCCTTAAGGTATCCATAGAGTTACATCAAATTGCAGGGGCAGTTTTCTCTCCAGGAGGAATCATAGATACAAAAGTTTGAAGGAAATTGGAACAGCCAAATATACAGGCCTTAAGCAGAGAACATAGAAAAAAAAAGACATTACATGCATGTCCAGCCCATATAGGCAACTCTGAAAAGGCTTGAGATCATCTTACACTATTTTCTTTTTGTCCAGGAAAGAAATTTCAGGGCAGTTACGGATAGATAACAGGTCACAATATGACATTGTTGTCTTAGGTGAGTGGGTTCTGTGACGTCTTGTGTTATACCAGCAAACAGATGGTGTGATATTTGCCTTGTTCCTTTGGGGGAAACAACTGCATTTTCAGAAGGAGTATTCAACTCATTCATAAAATATGTCAACCTATTTAATTTAGAATTTTTTTCCTGGAATAGTTGTATATTTACCTTATGTTCTAAGCTATAACTCAAGTATTCTTTCTAGCTTACTAGTTCTATGTGCTAGATTTATAATGGCTTTTGTTATTCAGAAATCACTGTAGTTTGCTGAATATGAATTATTTTCTGAAACCATATGGTCAGAGGCTTGAAATGTTTCGAGTCCCAACTTATGGCTTAGTAAGACAGTACAGCTTTTCCAAGACACTGTCTTCCTCAGAAACATGGGGTAATAGCTACTTCTCTGGGGTGCTGGCTGTGAGGTTTAAGTAAGATATGCTGGTGAAGCTCTCACTGTGGTGCACGACACATAGTAAATCCTAGACAAATGTTAGCTATCAAGTTTGTTATTACTATTGTTGCAGAGTAATAGTCAAGGTTAAAGTGTACTTTATGACATAAAATTCTCAGGGAAGAGTTCTTATTCTTCATAAACTAGGAAGAGTGCATAAAATAGTCAATATTTTAATAATAAGCTATTCTACAGTAAACATGGCAATATAATTTCCAAAGTTTACTTCCTTTTGTTACTGCATGTTTTTTTTTAAATAGGAGGAAGAAAACCTTTCTTTGAAAATATCCAGTTTGATTCTTCTGATTTAAATAAACTTTTAACTCTCATCAATTGAGTGACCTATTTCCAAGTTCATCACTCAGTAGTTTTTCTTTCAAAGTTGCGATTCCAAATCTCCAAATTTTGAAATGGGAATAGGGATAGTGGTCCTAAACCATTAACTGTCATCTTTGTGCTAGGTCTGTCTGGGTCATTTTGCTTCATTGTAAAGTAGGGATAACAACAGTTCATATATGAAAAAAGAAAATGATTGGGTTCAATTGGCTTGATCAAAACTATTAAGGCTATTTTAATGTAAAGCAAATTTCTCTTATGAATTCTAAATTGATTCATTTTAATTTAGATTTTTTTGGTACTTTTATACATGAGTCTTGTCTTTGCATTATTTCCATCCCTCCAAGTTTTACACCAGTTCTCCCATGTCCACCTGGTGAGTCTCAATTGCTTGTCCACTTCTTTGATTATTATTTTTATATGTATGCATAAATTAATATATTTAAACATGTATATGTTTAAATAATAAATAATAAATAATAATAAATAATAATAAATAATAAAATAATAAATTTAAACATGTATATGTTTAAATTTATTTAAACATTTACATGTTTAAATTTATTAATTTATGCATACTAAAAAGACATAATACATTAACATGCATTATGTCCTTTTAGTAGCACTTATATGCACATGTATTTAGGAATACCCACTTGGGATTAGATAACCTTTCAGGGAGCTTGTCTCTGGAGAAAACCGATTCTTATTCCTTCAGAATCCATTGATTGCCTGTAGCTCTTCATCTTGAGGTGGGATGCCATGAAACTTTTACCATCCACTTTGGCATGTCAACTGTTTTACTCATACAGAACTCATTATACTATCATGCTATAGAAACAGCCTCCCTATCATGTCTAGGATGCATTTGCTAGCCTCAGGTGTCTTGTTCTTCTGGCTCTTACATCTTTCCACCACATCTTCCACAATGTTCCCTATTCCTTAGGTATAAAGGTTTCACTGTAGATATGTCACTTAGGGATGGGCACCTCATAGTCACTTATTCTATGAACTTGAACAGTTGTTGGAGTTTGTAATAATCTCTGTATGTTGTAAGATCTTTTTTGATGAGTGGCAAGAACAGTAATTTTTTGTGAATATATGCATATGCATTTAGAATATAGTAAGAAATTATGTTCACCTAGGGAAATGAAAGAAGTGGATTTTTCTCCAGGCCCTATGACTTCTCCAGCTATGTGCACTAGGCTACATTTACAGTACCATGCATGATTTCCCTCCCAGTGAATAGGCCGTCAGTTTCAGTAGACAGCTGTGGGTTACCCCCCAAGGTGAAAGTGCTTTACTGCACTAATATAGTTGCTGGGCTAGTCATTGTTGTAGATCATAGAGTTTACAGCTGGGTGATATCATTGATTAGTTTTTCCTTCCTAGGTACCTTCATAGTATATTCTGATAATATGAGAGCTAGTCTTCAGGGAGGAGTTTTCCAGACTATTTCCAATTCAATTACTCCTAGTCCTGTGTTAGAAGTATGTCTTTTCTTTAGCAATAAGGTCTTCAAAAATCAATTTTTTGTTGTGAAGATTAAAGCAAGCTTCTGAGCTCTGTTCAAGGTCATAGGACTGACTTTAGCTATTACACATGTCCTAGATTTGCGACACCAGAGCTAATCAAGGTATGTTCTGACTAGCATTTTCTTGATGAGGTGTTGCATGAAAAGCGTCACATGGACTATTAGTTCAGAAACTGCTGCTCATTATTACTCCCCTACCCTTTTGTAGATAATGATGCTTATTAAAGACTAAAAAGTACTTCAGTAGAAAAACTTATTTAGTTATGTAAAACATCATTCTCAAATATATTTCACCCTGTCACCCAATACCTCTTTTATATTAAATGGAAGGGATTGCCAATGACCTAGATGAGGTTGGAGATGACCACTTCTGAGGTGTCAGTCATACCTTGTCTGTGCTTTACCTCTGGGGCCCACTTACAGATGCATAAATAGAGCTCATTATGAAGCTGGTTTATTGAGAGACTGATTTTCCTAGTAAAAGATAGTAATAAAGTCAGAGAACAGGACATGCAAATCATGGAGCAAAGATGATATCTGAGCTTTGGCTGTTGATTAAATAGCTTAATGAGGGAGAGGCAGAGACCGACTCTTTTAAACATGGGCTCTTAGTGGGTCACATTTGTACTTAGCTGTATTTACAGCACCATTCATGATTTCTACACTTGGTAGGTAAGAGTCCCGTGTTTGAGTCTCTCTCTCTCTGTCCCTCCCAGCAGCAATCTTTCGTAATAATTTCCTTAGGTGGAGCTGGAGCTTCCTACCTACTTTCTCATGTCTGTGTTGGGATTTTATCTGGTTTGAGCTTGCACGGGACTTCTGCATGCTGTCACCATTGCTATGAGTTTATGGGAGAAACTTCTCAGCTGTCTGTAAAAATCTGTTTCCTTGGGATTATACACCATCTCTGGCTCTTATAATCTTTCCAACACTTCTTCCACAAAGATCCTTAAGCCTTAGGAACAAAAGTTTGATATAAGTGTTCTATTTGGGGATAAGCACTCTGTAGTCTCTTGTTCTTTGCTCTTTGGCCAGTTGTGGGTTTCTGTGTTAATCACCATCTGTTGCATAAGTAAACTTTTTTTGGTGAGAGATGAGAGATGCACTAATCTATGGGTACAACAATACATTAAAGAATCAGTATGATATGATAACTATTTAGTAGAAGACTAGTGTTAGGTTCATCTCTGTGTCCTGTGATCTGTCTACATTTATGTTTCTAAACTTTATATCAATGTTTGTGTGAACTCCATCCTGGGAAGCAGACCCTAAGTCAAATCACAGTGGTTTGTTATATCCGTAATATTTCACTGATGGGCCTATATTGCTAGGGCAGTTGTAGTTCACAGCATTCACAGCTGGGTAAGGGTGATGATTACTTTTTTCCTGTTAGTATGCATAGCAACTTCTAACACTATGAATGGTAGATAGTAAAGATGAGGCTCTGAAGTCAGCACCAGCTTCATTTCTCCTTGTTTATTCTACAGCTCATGTATGAAGTATCTTACCATTCACTTCTGGCTAATCGAGAACAAGGGCAATTGACAGTATTGTTTTGGGGTATATTTTACCACTGGTCAACAACATATAAAGAGGGAGTTCATTCCTAGCATTAAGGTTTTCTTTTTTTGCCTATGATGCTTAGAAAGGGCAATGTCCCTCATTAGAGGATAACTTCTTTTAATTTCTTTTTATGATATACATGTATGTAATTTAAGAAGCTTTTATAGTGATATGGCTTTTTATAAAATCATTTGAATATAAAGGCCTTTTAATAAAAAAACTGTGGGAAAGAATCAGAGATTTTCATAAGAACAGCTCTCAGAGCTGGGTAGTACACAGTGTTTCTGTGAGGCAACACATAGAAGAAACACTTAATTACCTTTTTCAGTTATCTCTAGGTTTTGGAAGTCATAGCACTTTATCTTGTGAGTAAAAATATAACTGGCATGGAGCAATGAGGAGAAGTTGGCATAGGAGGGATCTAAATACTATCAAGTATATTGTATGAAAATTGCAAAATTTTAATTTAAAATATTAAAGTAAAAAGACTCACCATCACAGATAGTCTAATTCTAGAGAAGGATACATTGAAGAATAAGGAAGTATTTCCTGAGAGACTGCAGTGACAATTTTTAAAAATTCATTAATTTGTTATCTATTTGAATGTTATTGATCTTTAGTAGCTCTATATTAATGAACAGTAACAGCTCAGGACAGTTTTAATATACCTGAAATCAAGGACGTAAGAGTGAGAGAGGTGGAACCCAAATAGGTTCCTAGATGATGCTTCTTAGTCTTCTTTCCAGTACAGACATTTTCTCATGCATACAACTAGTTAGGTTTTTGTTCTCAAAGAACTTCCAGCCACAACAAAGACACTGTAAATATCAGTGCTGGATTGGTGTGAGTTATAAATCCAGTAGGTACAGGGCAGAGGTTACCACTGAGTTTCCACTATTGTTTCTACAGCCAATAAATTCAGTATGGACTGTTCTCAGCTGAGAATAATGAGCATTCTACTCTGAGTCAGTATAAGAAATCAGAAGGTAGTATTTCAGTAAAGCAAATAAAGGCAGAGCTGTTGATCAATTTTTAAACTCATCATTATAGCACAATTCTTCTAAAAGTACTGAAATTTTACTTTTAAATATGAGAAAACAACAAAAATATATGTATATTTAATTTATATATGTTTCCATCATAATAATAAAAAAATAGAATTCAACATAAGAACCAAACCACTGGTGGATCTTTATCACGTATATTCATATTGTCAGTGTTTATATACTTTTTACTATTTTGTTATTGCTTTCAAAGTAGTTATTTTTTCCACCTACAATAAAATGGAAATGTTCATATTGGCAAAAATTTTAAATGCTTATGCTGAACAAAGTGTGTGCATGCAATGTAAATTATCAGATCAGAACCTGTTGTTTTGGTGTTTTGAACTGTCCTAGAGAAAATCCATGCTAGTCTAAAAAGGCATTGTTGAAAAGAAAAATAGTCTAGTTGTCATACATTGCTACATATTAGTAAATAGAAGACAATTAATTTTGAAGAAAAGAAAATGTATTCCCAGTTGTCAGTTAAAAATAAACATGATGAGCTGGGCGTGGTGGCACACGCCTTTAATCCTAGCACTT
>VZQC01007706.1:1154213-1231713 GCA_009823505.1 Rhizomys pruinosus | reverse complement strand
CATTGATAACAGAGACAAAAATTTTAGAGATTATATTCCAGTGATAGTATTAAGTACATTGAGGAAATACACTAAGGAGATGTTATTGAAATTTAAATAGGCTGGAACCAAAAAGCATTATTGAAAAGGTGAAAAGAAATAAAGGGGAAGTCTTCTGGTACTGAGGAAAAAAATCCAAGTGTGCCTCAGTAATGACAGTGTTCTTCTAGAAGAAGGAAAGTTATCACAGAAACCAATAGGAAACCATTTTGAAAAATGTGGAGAGAATATGAGAGCTTTTAGCTTTAATTTGAAGTGAAATTGAAAGCTATTGAATGGTTTCGAATGGAGTGATGATAAAATCTCACTTGTATTTTACCAGGATTCTCATGGATTTTTTGTGGAGAAAAACTGCAGAGATAAGGAAAGAAGTGAGTTTAAGAGGTAGGAGTATACTGCAACAGCTTCCACTAGAAGGACAGATGTTTGGCTGAGAAGGGGAGTAGTACAGGTAGTGAGAAGCAGGGGGGTTCTGGAGAGATTTGCAAGTGCCAACAACTGCATTTCAGCAACTCAGTAAAGCACAGCAGAAAAAATGAAAAGTTAGAGATGACTCCCAAATTTTTGCCAAAATAACTTGAAGACTATGGCTGCATTTAATGAACTGAGAATATTGAGGGAGTAGCAGTTTTTGAGAGAGGAAAGAGACTCAATTTTGGATATACTAGTTTTAACATTTCTGTTAGACTAATTTTGATGGACTTATTTAAATAGAATTTGGAGAGCATGGGTTTGGAATGTCGTGTATAATCCACGGGGATTGTAATGACCCCCCAGGAAGTGGCTGTATTTGAAAAGAAAGTAGAGGCTCAAGGACTGAAACTTGAGGCTTTGTAACATTGCAAATCAAGGAAATGAAAGAACTCATAAGAGAGAGTGAGGATGAGCGACCAGGGGAACGAGATGTGAAAGCGAAGAGGAGCAGTAGAATGGGGAATTCGTCGTGGTGGAGTAATGAAAGGCAGAGGAATGACTGAGCAGAGTCAAGATTAAAGGGAGAGATTTAATTAAGAACAGCACGTATAAATAATTCCTTCAAGGAAATTATTGGCAATGCACAGATCCCAAGTATAAACTCTTGCTTAAAACATGTGGTACTAATACTACAACACACTGCAATGGTCATCTGCAATGGTCATCTTCCGATGAATGTTTCATTCTGAGAAGAAATCTTGGGGAGCTTTAATCTCTTTCCAAGAAGGCTTCCATTTACCAGAATTATTAGCTCTTTTCACAATAGAAATATAACTCTTTTCACAATAGCTAAGAGATGGAAGCAGTCCTTCAACTGATGAGTGCATAATAAAAATGTGGTACATTTACACAATAGAGTTCTACTCAGTGGGAAAGAAAGATGAAATCATGAAATTTGCAGGCAAATGGATGGAACTAGAAACTGCCATACTAACGGAAGTAATAAAGACTCAGAAAAACAAATGACATAACTATGTTCTTCCTCATATGTGGATTGTAGCACCAAATCTTTAGATGTATGTATCCATGCCTACTGCAGGAATCAGGAAAATGGAAAGGAACCAAGGAGATAAAGGAAATAAGGAACCTGAGAAGAACAGGAGGAGACAGGTGTTACTAAGAGAGAAATGGATAAAATGGCGGTATTTATATGGAAGGGGAAGGGAGGGTTATATAAAGAACTTTGGGAATAAAGGGAGAAAAGGAACTCAGAAGAGGTTGGATCATAGTAGACTGGTATCACAAGAGATTTGGGGAAAATGGGAATATTTTAAATGGGGATGTCATGGAGAGGGGGTTAAACAGGGAGAGAGGAGAGATAAATAATGCCTAGCGGGGTTGGAGAGATGGCTCAGTGGTTAAGAGCACCGACTGCTCTTGCAGAGTACCCAGGTTCGATTCCCAGCATCCACATGGTGGCTAAGAACTGTCTTTAGCTCCAGTTCCAGGGTAATTTGACACCCTCTCCTGACCTCTGCGGCACTGCATGACATGCGTGCACTGACCTACATGCAGACAGTACACTCATACACATAAAATAATAAATACTTTTCGTCAAGATGGCGCCAAAAGCGAAGGAAGCTCCTGCCTCTCCCAAAGCCGAAGCTAAAGTGAAGGCACTGAAAGCCAAGAAGGCAGCGTTGAAAGGTGTCCACAGCCACAAAAATATCCGCATGTCACCCATTTTCTGGCCACCCAAGACCCTGCGGCTCTGGAGGCAGCCCAAGTACCCTCTCAAGAGCGCCCACAGGCGAAACAAGCGTGACCACTATGCCATCAAGTTCCCCCTGACGACTGAGTCAGCCATGAAGAAGATAGAAGACAATAACACACTTGTGTTCATTGTGGATGTCAAGGCCAACAAGCACCAGATCAAACAGGCTGTGAAGAAACTCTATGACATTGATGTGGACAAAGTCAATACCCTGATCAGACCTGATGGCGAGAAGGCCTATGTTCGATTGGCTCCTGATTTCGATACTTTTGAATGTTGCCAACAAAATTGGGATCATCTAAGCAGTCCTGTTGACTAATTCTAAATTCAGAATTTTTTTCACCATAAAAAATAATAAATAACTAAAAATAAATAAAAAATGCCTAGCTAGTGTAAAAAAACAGAATCATATTATTTCAGCAACTTAATGACACATTACATGTAGAATATCTCTACATGAGTCCATGTGTATAGCTGAAGGCTGCAGAGGAAGAGACAGTGCCAGACAAGAGAAACCTTCCTTTGAGTCATTGGACAGAGTAGTCCAAGAACCTCTCACAATTAAGCATGGTATTGCCACAGCCCTTGATTGCTTCCCAGAACTTGAAGGTATGGGCCTATTGCCAAAGATAGGACATACTTCAGAAACACAATTTGGAGCAATGGAGCTGCAACTGACCTAAAGCCACGCCCCTGAAGGATAGCTCTCCTAGCTTTGGAGAACACTATGCAAGCCGCTAAGGTAGAACATCAATTGATGGTCCAACCCCAGCTTTGAGACCAAATAACCACATCAAAGCCCAGCACAGCATACGACATTGATGCAGTAGTGACACTTTTATCTTGTGAGCAATCAACAGCTACATAATAGTACTTAAAGCCCACTTGATGGGAGAAAAATCAGGTGTGGTACTGTAAATATAGCCAAATACACATGGATGGACTGGTAATAGAGTTTAGAGAAAAGCACAATACGGTCCCATCCACAGACTAATGTGATTACTTACTATGTTCAAAATATGTATCCTTATATTTACAGACAAGTATCCTAGTCACCACTATCAAAGATACTTGTTTTGCATCAAACTATTACAGATTACCACAACTAGTCACACATAGACATTTTCTGTGAATTACCCAAGCCTAAGTGGCACATCTACAATGTAACCTCTACACTAAGGCTCAGGGAGCATAGAACATGGGATAAAGAGGACACTAAATGAACCTTTCAGTTCACATTAATGAAGCTTCCTCATGCAACAGCATAGAACTGGATAAATGGACATCAGACTCAAATCCTAGCTGAAGATTGGCAGAAGATTACTGTTGAGGAAGGAATTGGTGATCTTCTTAATCTGATAGATTATAGATAGGCTGCTTAAACCTCAGTAGATAAACTTGCTCTGAGGAACATCTGGGGAAAGTAACTTGACACATTAGGCCTTAACACAAATGGCAGAATGTATGAATTTTGGGGAGGGGTGGGGGACTTATGAGAAGGTACCTGTGAGGAAGAGGGTAAAATGATGATTAAGATTGATTAAGATGTTCTGTATGAAGTACACAAACATTCAATAAAGAATTTACAAAAAAATTAATAACTCAGAAGGACATTCTCCTGTGACTTGCTTCCTCCAGCAGAGCTGCACCTCCTAAAAACCTCCAAATTAGCTCCATGGACTGGGGACAAAAATGTCTAAATACTTGGAACCTATGAGGGACATTCTCATTCAAACCACCAAAATCATATTAAGTGAATTATGCCAGTTCTGAATGACAAATAATGTTTGTTTTTCTCATTTGCAAATTTAAGATTTTATATAGATATGTAAATAGTTTATGTTTACATGGCATAAAAAGAGAAAGGAAACTGACTAGGCATGAAAGGTTGTAATGGGAGGGAGTGAAGAAAGGGGAGATTATGCTTACTGTACAAAATATATTTCTATGAAAAATTTAAAAATAAAGTATAAAAATCAGCTAACTCCTATCCTTTGGTTTCTGATTCCAGGTTACACAGCACTTGCAATTATTGTTGAAGAATTCAGGGCCTCAGTTCATTTTGAAACATTAATATTCTCATGGAATTATGTAAAAGAATGTCTTGAGTGTCCTAAATTTCAGCTGTTTTCATTTATAACATTGTTCTATAAGATTAAGGCCCTTAGTATGGGCCTTGGAGAACAGTACTTTCTTGTCCCTCATTCATGAACCCTAAGGAAATGACTGAAAGAAGGAACTCTAATGTACAGTCAGATGTTATATAATTACACATTGTATGACAAAAATGAGTGAAAATATATAGATACATTAATTTTTCCAGTAATATTTTTGTAAACAAAATTAAGAAATTTCCAATAAGACTTTCTAATTTTTCTATTTATGAAAAATATATTTTGTTGGACAAGCATGTCAAATTATAATAATATGGTATAGCTTTACATTAAAAAACATGCCAATAAAACATTTATAAAGAAGTATACATTTTCTTTCTCTTGTTTTTATCTTCCTCACATGCAGTATTTTAGAATATTACTCATGCTTTGATTTTATTAATTGTTATATAGTTATGTTCTGGATTATAATATGCATTTAGGGACTAAGTCGAGATTTTTGTAAAAATAACATTTTAATATCTTTTGCAGTTCCTCTTCTTATACATGGAGTTTGTGTCAGGTCCACATATATCATTAATTTGATTGACGTAAGATTTCTGTACCTGATTTGAGATCATTTTTATTACTACTTTCATGAATTTTAAAAGTCTGAGGATTAATTGAATAGTTTTATATCTTGTTTTAATAATCTTCTTTTCTATTTTAGCTTAGTACTAGTGTGCACATATAATTTAAAAACATGCTTAATATGTCTTTCAATTCTATTTGGTGTTTTGCCTTGTATATGAGACACCGGGGGAAGTTTCTAGCAACTATGTCTTTTCAGAAAATTTTCAAAACCATGAGAATTAGAAATTCTCCTAATTATATAGGAAGCTTGAGAAGGTTAACCTGATGGGGCAGGGGCAGTACTTCTTACTGAGTGCAAAATTGGTATCCTTATATTTACAGAAAAATATCCCAGACACCACTCAATAAAGAAGCTTCTTTTGCATCAGATGAAGACTATAACAGAGTATCACATCTGGTCACAGACAGACATTGTGAATTGTCAAAGTCTAAATGGCATATCTACAATGCCACCTCTACAGAAGTGTCCAAGGGGACACTAATTAACTTCTTAACTCCCATTAAGGCAGCTTCCTCATGCAACTTGGGTGCAGTCACTCCAAAGGCCATAAATGGCCAAACCATGGAGATTAGGATTCTGCACAGTGTAGTTTCATGGACAGGTCTCCTATATTCAGCTTCATTTACTCAGGGCTCAGGGAACATTATGGAAGATTGGGAAGAAAGATTCTAAGAACAAGGGAGGTGATCCAAGACCAAATGGAAATAGAATTCTACAAACTCCTGGGACCCTGCTCATATGAACCCACGACAAGAGTGTCAACACGTTCAAGACCCATGGAAGCTCAAACACACAAAATCCCAGCATGGAACTGCAAAAATGGGTAGTAGAATCCAATCTTAACTGGAGAATTATTGGCAGCTGATTACTGTTGGGTGAGGAAGAACTGACCTTCCTAAAGTGAGGGACTCTTGGGAGGCTGACTAGAGGTCACAGGATAAACTTGCACTGAGGAATGGCCAAGGAGATTCATTTGGTGTGATAGGCCTTAAGAGAAATGACAGAATGCATGAATTCCAGTGGGGAGAGGGGTTATGTGGGGATGCTAGTGGAGAAGGGGGTATATGGGTGATTAAGACTGATCGAAGGATTATGTATGAAATACAGAAAAATTCAATAAAATTTATGCAAAATGGATTTCCTGATACATTTCTAGGGATAAATATAAATAAAAACTTCTGTTTTGCTCATAATGGAATAGCTTATAGTAGATTTGCCCTCCTGCTTGAAAATGGCTGTGAGCCTAGGAAAACACAGGAGCCCACTGTTTACAAGTTTTGTGAAGTAAAGGAGACACATGACAGGAGGCTATTTGGAAGGATTCTGATTAAGGCATATATGATGGTCTTGTTGAGACTGGGAGAAATATATTGAAATCTAGAACTCCTGAACTAGATATTTGCAAAACAGCATCCTGGATCTGCACATGGAGGAAGATCAGAAGTTTGTGGGGGCTCATAGTATAAGCTCTTGGCCAGACTTTGGGGTCTATATGTACAGCATCAGTATGTTATCTATCATTACATGATAAAATACATAAGAATGATCAACTTAAAAGAAGAAAGGATTATTTTGGTTCATGGTTTTGGCACAAAGTAAAATGGTCTGAGTCAAGGTAGAATATTGTGATTGGTGGAGAGGCCACTTATTGGAAGCAAAGGAGTAGAGAAGAGAGAAGAGAGCAGAAGGAGGAGTGACAAAATACATTCACACTCCAGTGCCCTACATCCTTCAGCTAATCTGTACCTTTGAATATCCCTCTAAGCTATTAACTCAACAGTGGATTGATCCAGGGATTTGGTTATAACCTTCATGGACCAATCATCATTCAATGGCCTTAACACTTAAAATGCTATTCTGGAGACCAAACATTCAGCATGAGTTTCCTGGGAAATTTCAGATCCAAACCTTAACATTAAAACTCCAAGAGATGCTAGATGGGCTGACCCATGGATGAACTTTCAGAGGGATATCTGAATCAAAGCTCAATTTGATAGGCCTTAACATATATGGCATGAAATCTGGTGGGGAGAAGCTATAGGGAAGTGAGGATGAGGGGTGGCTATAGAGTTGATTAAGATGTTTTGTACATGATGCACAAAAATTCAATAAAAAAGAAAACTATAATCACCATCGCCCCTCAACAATGAACAAAAACTCTAGGAGTCTGAACCCAAGTATTGCTCATGCTGGTCTCAGGAATCCTTAACACAGCTGATATGATCCATGTTGCCTAAAATGTCTAATATATAATAAAGATGCTTTGATTTATGAATAAACTTCAACTAAAAGGGAAATTCAAATAAAAAGATTTGAAGAGATGTGAGAAAAGAATTAAAATGCTTGTCATGAGGGAAATGAAAAACACAACAATTAAATATTTTAAATTTTGTTTCATTTTATTCTTTATATGTATGGATATTTTGCCTGCATGTATGTAAGGAGATCCGTGCTTGAAGGCCCATAGGGGCCAAAAGAAAGTGCCATGTCTTCTGGATGCTATGTGTGTTCTAGGATCCAAACCCAGGTCCTCTGCAAGAGAAACCAGTGCTCTTAATTTCCAGGCCATCTCTCCAGCCCCTAAATACTATTAAAAATCAGTTAGATTGGCTAAAATGGAGAAGACTGAAAATATCAAATGTTGAGGATTTGGAGGAAAGTGGAGTGCTCATATGTTCCTGGTGGGCATGCAAATTGGTATAACTATATTGGAGAACAGCTGTGTAGTCTCTTAAAGGGTTATGCACATTTATAATCTACAAGGCAAAATGCAGTAATTTTGTTTATAGTTAAATACCGAGTAAAAGTAAAAATGTACCTGGATACAGATTTGTATGTAAATATTTGTACACGCTTTAGTGTATGAGATAAAAATCGAAGTAGCCAAAATATTTATCAATTGGAAAGTTGATGAACATATATGCTGTAGTGTATTGAAATATTGGAATGCTATTTAGTAATTCAAGGAATGTTCATAAAAATATGGAAGGCTCTTGAGAGCCACAAGGGGTGTCTACTTCCATTCAGTGAGGGAGGAAGAAGTTCTAGAATTGTCCTCCACTGCTGACAATTAGAAACAACTGTTTCCAATATTGTAGCATGAGACTGAAAGAGAGGCTATGAAAGACATGATGCCTCCGAATTCAATAGGGTTTCTGCCTGGAGGCAATTTTCATTCTGTGGAACAAGAATGAAAACCAAACCGACCTTGGCAGTTTTGCAGAAATGAGCATATTTGTATAGAACAAAATGACTAAAATCTGTGAATAGCATACTGGAGAGAAAGATGGCACAGAGAATCTAGAAATCCTCAAAGTTGTGCCACTCAGTATTTCACTGAATGTACACCTGCCTGTGGTAAAACCTAATGGAGAAGGAAAGGTCCAACTTTAAGGGAAGAACGTTTCCTCAGGGAAGGGCAATCAGGTACTGAAGAGTTTCATTGAATAGGACTGAGAGTGTTTTTTACTCTATAAATGAAAAACTCACTGACAAAACATGTCAACTTAGAATTCTAAACAGAAATATTTTTCAAAACTCTCAAACTTTTCCAGACTAAAATTTTCTGTAAAACAGAAAAAACAAGAGAATCTATGACAGCAGATTTATGAAAAGAAAAACTCTTTAAGCAGATGGGACATAATGCTAGTTAGATAGCTGATTCTATATGTGAGAATGAAAAAGAGTAGAACCAGTAGTTATGTCAAAATAAAGCTTATTCCATTATTTTAAAGTAACTTTATTTTTTTTAAATTTTTTTTTAATGTGTACAAATGTACTGTCTGCATGCAAGTCTGTGCACCCGTGTCGTGCAATGCCGCAGAGGTCAGAAGAGGGTCTCAGATCCCCCTGGAGCTGGAGTTCTCCTGGAATTGGAGTCTCAGACGGCTCTCGGCCGCCATGTGGGTGCTGGGGATCGAACCCAGGTCCTCTGCAAGAGCAGTCGGTGCTCTTAACCGCTAGGCCATCTCTCCAGCCCCTTAAAGTAACTTTAAAAGATAACAGACAGTTAATCATCTATAACATATGGTTAATGGGGAATTCTCTCTCTCTCTCTTTCTCTCTCTCTCTCTCTCTCTCTCTATATATATATATATACATATATATATACACATATATATATATATATATATATATATACTATTTAGTTATATATTTTTTTATTTTTTCTTGAATACAGAAATAACCAGATTGGACCATAGGCATAATTGATATTACCTTATATTAAATGGCAAACGTGCCCTAACTTTTTGCTTCTAGACTTTCTTCAGGAAGGTGCTTGTGAAAAACCAGTTCCAAGGATCTACAAGAGTAGCTCCATAGGTAAGAGGAAAGAAGATACATGATTATTCTCCGTGTAGAAGATGGGGACAAGATTATGCCCTTCTATTGTGATTATTTATTTTGGTAGTACTGTGGATTAAATTCAGGGCTTTAATAATCCAAGGCAGCAATGCACCACTGAGTCATAATTTATCTCAAATTATTTCTCTTCCAGAGATGGAGTGTTAGGCTGTATAAATCCTCTGCACAATAGCCCTGTATGGAAGTGAAGACTTAAGACCATGCATTTCACAAAATGTAAGTTTTGTTTTAATAAAAACTTCACCTTCATCTCCAAGTAATGAATGTAAATTTTATAGGCTTAAAATGAAGTTTTTGGATTGCACAAGGAAGTATTTTACTCCAGCATAATATATATTCCATATATATAGAATATATATATGTCAACCATCTCAAACATTAATTATAACTAGTATAATAATAATTGTTATATACAGCAATGTGGAAAATAATATATTTTGAACTCTAGCTTGGCAGAAATGACCATTCAGTTATCAAGTGTAATCACAACAATAGTCAGCTTTTCAGTCACTTTGATGAATAGTTTTTCAGTAAAGAGAGTATAGGTCAGTAAGAATGGGATTTGAACTTGGAGTCTAAGTTTCAACTTTTGACTTTAATATTTATTACCAGTGTATCATTCTGCTGGATAGCTTTAGTGTCAACTTGACACACCTGGGTTGAGGGAGCCTCAATTGGGGAATTGGCTCCATTGGATTGGCCTGTGGCCACACCTGTGGAGTATTGTCTTGATGGTCGAGCAGTGTGGGAGGGCCCAGCCCATTTGGGATGGTGCCCCTGGGCAGTTGTTGTGTTTTGCTATAAGAAAGCAGGCTGGGCACATGAGCCAGAGGAGCAAGCCAGTGAGCAGCATTCCTCCATGGCCTGTGCTTCAGCTCTGCCATCCAGGTTCCTGCCCTGAGTTCCTGCGCTGGGCTCCCTAAGTGAGGAACATGACCCAGGAAGATGTAAGAGAATAAAACCCTTTCCTCACCAAGTCAGTGTCAGTCAGTGTGTTTTGTCACAGCAATGGAAGACAAACTAGAACAGAAATGGTACAGATACGCGAAGATGGGGTATTGCTGTGACAGACCTGAACTTGGTGTTTTGGGGAAGGTTGTGGAGGCGTTTGGAACTTTGCGCTGGGAAGATCATTGAATGCCTTAAGATTGTTGTTGTGAGTCTTGGGAGCAGTTTTGCTGAAGTATTTGTAGAAGATGAGGCCTGGATTGTGAAGTTTCTAGTTTCAAAGGGAAGCAGAGATCATCAGGACTGTTTAATCTGTGGGTTCTGGTCAGCTGGGGCTGAAGAATCAGCTGTAAGTAACAGAGACCAGAAACCTGAAGGTGAAATCTTGTTGTACTGGGAGCAATTGATGCTGGTTATCTGGGGCTGAAAAATCAGCTGTAAATAACAAGAGACCAGCATCAACTGGTGGTGAAATGATGAAAGAATTTCTTCAGGGTCAGCACCAGAAGCTGTGTTCCAGAAGGGGCCTGAGCTTCCATCTCAAGCCAGAAGCAGGATTGGTTATTGGTAGTGTGTAAGAGTTTTCTATATGGTTCTGGTGTTGGAATTTGAAGGGATCACAGAGGAGACAAGCTGAGGCTTGGCTGTGAGAGGTCAGGAAAGACCATTGGTGGAAGTGCACCTCAGTTTGCAGTGGAAGCTCCCAAGGCATTGCAGTTGGCATGGGAGGACGAAGCTGAGGCTTTGCACCAGAAGGGGTCAAAGAGACCATTGGCTGAAGGCCTGCCTCAGTTTCAGTGGCGACCCCAGCTTTTTGGAGATGCCAGGACCATGGGATGACCACCAAGAGCAGTGGCAGGTGTGGAAGTGGAGTGGGCCTGGGCCTGCAAGATGAGCTGTGTGGTGCCACAGAGTGGCAGAGTCAAGAGGGACAGCTCGAAACCCTTTGGAGGCCAGAAGATCATGAGTGAATCCCAGGTGTCCATCCTTAAGCTACTTTGCTGGACTTAGGTTTTCTTAGGTGTGCCTGCTTCTTCCCTTTGAAAACAAGACACTACTTGTTTTCGGATTTACAAGAGCATCACAGTTAAAGACTTTTAATAGATTGAACTTTTAAGCGTTTGGACATTTTAAGGACGTGGGGGCTTTTAAGGGTTGGTACTGTCTTAGGTTGTGATTCATGTTAATATCATACTGTGGGGATAAGAACTGGAAAGGTCGTGGTTAATAGTGGATGTGTTTTTGTGTGTCAAGTTGAGAAACGGGTGTCAATTGTGCTGGATAGCTTTATGTGTCAACTTGACACAGGCTGGGTTGAGGGAACCTCAATTGGGGTAATTGGCTCCATTGGTTGGAGCCTTGGCCACATCTGTGGAGGAGGCTTCTTGAGTGGTCGAAGCAGTGGTGTTATGGCGCCAGCCCATGAGTTGTGGCCACCCTGGCAGTGGTTGTTTGTGACCGTTATGAAGAAGGCAGGCTGGGGGCATGGAAGCCAGAGGGCAAGCCTGTGAAACGCATTCCTCTCATGGCCTTGTGCCTCAAGTTCCTGCTCCCAGGTGGTCCTGCCCCTAGTTCCTTTGGCGTCGCCTAATGAACAACGTGTTGACGCAGGAGATGGTAAGTTTGAATTAAAGACCCTTTCCTTCCTCAAGTTGGTGTTGGATGCCGCAGAGTGTTTGTGTCAAGCAATGGGAAGACAGAACTAGAACAACATTCAGTTGTAACCATTGCTTGTTTGGGTTTAGGCCTGGCGTTTTTATCGACTGAGAATAAAGCCTGTAAATATTTTAAAAAATTCTTGTGTAATGTAGCTTTCCAATTAAACTTATGTAACTTGATCTAGCAAAAAGAACGCAAAAACAAACAAGAGACAACAAACAAAACAAAATAACGCTTTCACTTATTTCATTATAACTCTAATACTTACCTTACTGTATCACCTAGGAATTTGGGATTTAATTTGTTGAATTATTCTGGTCCCTTGGTGGAGAATGCTAGATACTTTGTTGGAGATCAGGTCTGTTGTTATAGCCCTTGTGTCCTTTTGTTTAATTAAGTGCAAGGTTAACATATATTATATATTATATATTATCAAATTTAGGAGCCCGTGTCCCCCCTGGTCCACTCCCAGACAGAGGCTTATGCATTCGTGCCAAAGCATTGCTTTTTCATGCTCTTTCCTCAGTCTTTCTCAATATTCGTCATGGTAGGTTCACTGGTTTTTGGAGCGAGGAATTTGACTGTGTTCAGTCAGTTCTTTTTCCATGCAGTGCCTAGTCGTGTGGTGTTGTGTGTTTTGTTGGTTGTCTGGTTGTCAAATATGCAGTCGACTCCAACTGGCTTTGGATCAAGAAGCTCGAAGGGGGGCTGTGCCGATACAAGAAATACTTACAAACTAGGTAATTGGCACTAGATCCACAGATGAGAGATAAAATTCAGTCGGTGTTGTTTTTTCTGGTACTGTGTTACTTTACTCAGCATGATGTGCTCTAACTCCAGCCATTGTTTTGTCTGCGAAGAGTCTGCTATGGATCGGTCGATGCTTTCTTTACTGCTGCTAGAGCTCCATTGCATAGATGTACCACAATTTCTCAATCCACTCGTCAGTTGTAGAGGCCATTTGGGTGTGGTTAGCTTCGTGTGCTGATTGGTGAAGAGGCTGAGAATAAAGCATGGCCGGTGCATGTGTATCTCGTGTGGGTGGGGTGAGGTCTTGGAGGGTGACATGCCGTAGGAGTGGTATGGGCTTGGGTGCGGGGTGGCAAGTTGTCATTATCTAAGTCTTCCAAAGGGTTCTTCAGGACTGCTTCTCCTAGGTGCTGCACGAGTTGTCATTCTCCCAGCAGTGGGGAGATGGAGGTTGTGTGCCCGCTTGTTGGCCCACAAACCTCTGTCATCAGCCTTATTTGGTAGTGATTTGGTGTTCGCTTGATCGCAGCGAGTGCCTTATTGGAGTAGAGAATGATATCTTCAAGGTGGTTTCATGATGCTTTCCTAAGTGGATTAGGTGATGTTGAAAGCACTTCTTAAGGTGTGTTCTCTCAGCCATGGCTGGTAGATGTCCTTACGTTGTGTAAGTCTTGTTCGCAGCCCTGTGCTCCATCTGGATTACGAGTGGTCACTGTGTGTTTCCTTTCTCTTTGTTTTTTGNTAATAATATGGTATAGCTTTACATTAAAAAACATGCCAATAAAACATTTATAAAGAAGTAAAAAAAAAAAAAAAAATTGATAGTTGAAAATATGCTTTTTTTAAATATCCTAAAAGCACCAAGACAAAGCTTTATAAAATAATCCAGCTTCTGTCTACATACTGTAACTTCCCTGATGTTTGTTATTTTAGAATGACATTTGTAACTATTTAGAGTTATTGTTTCTAACATTCTTACATATAAGACTAACTTATAAAAATGAATAAACCAAATATTCTTCTGTCAAAAAAAATTCCAGCAACTGTGCTAATAAACTCCCTTCTTTAATTCATTTACTTACACATTCAACAAGTATTTATAGAGCATGTGGACTGAGCATATGGTAAGGATCAATATTATGAGCAAGGCAGTCCCCACCCTCCAATTGTGCAATGGAACTGGAGAGAAACTACAATATTACATGGTTATTGCTCAGTCAGATGCATCTAGAAGTCCTAGATGTGGAACAGTGGAAAGGAGTGAATAAGTGACTGAGAAGAAGATGGACTGGGGGAGGGGAGTGAGGTGAAAGTCTCTAGACACTAAAAGCAAATAAACTGAAACCTGGGGAGAATAGAGAGGCCTATCACCACCACAGCTAGTGGACTCCTGTGGACTGATATTGTTTCATTCACTATATACAGCTTGAGGAAGTCAAGCAAGAACTCTGCTCTTTGATGAGTGAAATCTAACGTAGAAAAATCAGTAAGTCAGTCAAGGAATGAACCAGATCCACT
Source organism: Rhizomys pruinosus (assembly GCA_009823505.1). Lineage (NCBI taxonomy): Eukaryota > Metazoa > Chordata > Mammalia > Rodentia > Spalacidae > Rhizomys > Rhizomys pruinosus. The sequence goes on along the minus strand of VZQC01007706.1, from coordinate 1,217,498 downwards.
TGAAAGTGTGAGAAATACTGTGGAGAGAATGAAACCTAGGGATATGTCTATGGGTTGGCAGGATGAATATTTCTCTTTGGTGGTTTAAGGAAACCTCACTGCAAAGGTGAAAAGGTACAGCTGGGACAAAGATGACAAGAAAAAGCAAGCAGGACATAAGGCAAAGCAGTGTCCTGGACTAAGGGACAGCAAGTGCAGTGGCATTGAGAGTGGAGAGACGGCTTCCTGTGTTTCAGGAAAGAAGTCCTATGCTGAGCCAGGGTGGTCCTAGAGAAGACTAAGAAAGCTGCCTCCAGGGTTGATATTGCTGGGCTTTTACGCTTATGCCACAGGCTGCTGAAAAAAGGATTGAAGCAGGGAACCCAAGTGATCTGATTATTTGTAATATAACAGTAGCATAGTCTAATGAAGATGACCAATGGTGAATGATGGCTCATCTTCCAGGATTGGGAAAGAAACCCTAGACTGGTGGTATAGCCAGGGGTAGAGGATTAAGGATCAGGAAGAGATGACAGATTAGCAAGGGAGAGCAGGGAAGAAATCTCCTACCCTAATCCAATGTTCCAGCTGGAACATGCTCAAGAAAGCCATGCTATGCCAGTGCATCGGAGTGGGAGGGGATGGATGCTGATGAAAGGCTAGGCTTGAAGGCACAGGCCTTTAATCCCAGCACTCAGGAGACTGGGGCAAGCATATCTCTGTGAGATCAAGGCCAGCCTGGTCTACAGAGCAAGTTCCAGGCCAACTGGGACTTTAGGGCGACCCTGTCTCAAAACAAAGTAAAATTGAAAAAAGAAACCAAGTGGCTGGAAGGATGGCTCAGAAGTTAAGATCACTGGCTGCTCTTGCAGAGGACCAGGGTTCGATTTCCAGCACCCACACGGTGGCTGGCAGCTGTCTACAACCCTAGTTCTAGGGGAACTTGACATTCTCTTATGACAACCGTGGGCATTGCACTTAGATATACGCAGGCAATACACTCATACACATAAGATAAAAATAAATCAATAAAGTGTTTTTTTTAAATAACCCCAAAAGCCACAAGGAGCCATTGTGCTTCCATTCCTCCCAAAACATCGCCCCACCCCAACCCCTACCAGATGTATAGTCTTTCGTAATACATTTTCTCTGCTCCTACTACTTTGTCTCTTTCTAATTCCTTATTCCAGGGCATAAAATCCTGAAAATCCCAGCTCACAAATCACAGTAACTGCTGATACCATAGGGACTGAGGAAGAGCCAGGGTACACAAAGGGAGGATGATGAGAGCAGGTCTGGGCTATTGGATGGTGATCCAGTCTGATTTCACACTCTTGTTTACTTCGCTTTAGGGTCACCTCTGCTCTGCCCTCTGGCTGCTGAAAAAGATAAGAGTAATTTCAAAGGAAACACCCCCAGAGAACCACAGCTTGTTTACCTGAAATGGAAAATTCCTTAGAACAAGACTCACCACTGCCCATGGATTCTAAACTGGTGAGGTCAATCTGTACTCCAACCTGGACAAGATCACTAGGGCCTAAATGATGCCGGGAGCATTAGGCCAGGAGTTCAGACTATTTTCATCATGAACTTTGTTTCAGTTTGGCCTTCAGGTGTGTGCAACCTTTTGACATTGTAATAGACAGCTGACATCAAGGATCCCACAATAAGGGAAAGAAAATTGGCAAAAAGAATCTAGTGAAGTTGGAAGTCAATTTATGATTTTCTGTTGGGCCACGTTCTTGACTGTCCTGAGGCACATGTAGCCCACAGGCCCCAGGTTGGACATGCGAGTGAGTAGACCCACTGTGAATACTGCAGACTTAGTGAGCTCAGCTCCTGAGTCCACAGCAGTCTGGACATCAGACTTCCTTGACTCGATGTCCTACACCAATTCTCTTATGAAGTTGTCTATATTGTTGCTTCAGACACAATGGAACGATTCAGTCAAATAACTTGCTCAACAGAAAGGAAAGAAAGTCAGGCACCCAAGGAATTGGTGTCAAGGAAGCATATTCATTGGCTTTTAGTTGAATATATCTTTCTCTTCTGGTTGTATTACTGTGTTGTCAAAGCCTTAAGTAGCTGTCTACTGGAAAACATATCTCACACAGTAAAGGGAATAGGCGATAATTTAGGGGTGGGTATCTACCTCAGTTATGCTTTACTAATAAACCCAATTCTCAACTTAGATCCTTAGTACTGCATCAAAACCAACAAGGCATGGTGACCTATACCTGTAATTCTAGCACTCAGATAGTGGAGACAGGAGTACAAAAAGTTCAAGATCATCCTCAACTACATAGCAAATTTGAGGCAAGCCAAGGATACATAAGACTTTGCATCAGGAAAAATAAAAGAGAGAGTTTATTTGAGGGCCAAATATGAGTGACCATGACCCTTGAGCCCTGACCCATGTTTCCCAAAATACAGTATAGCAATATAAGTTTCATGAATTTTTTTTTTTTTGGTCTTTTTGAGATAGGGTTAGTTTCATGAATTTTTTAAAGATGGTTCTTAGCCACGATGTGGGTGCTGAGAATTGAACCCGGGTCCTCTGCAAGAGCAGTTGTTGCTCTTAACCACTGAGCCATCTCTCCAGCCCCCGAGTTTCATGAATTTTTATAAAGGAAGTCATAAATTAAAACCCTTCATATACATTGGTGGTAAAAATCAGATTGGTGTGCTACAGCAAAGAAGACATCTCTGCTATAGGCCTCAGATAATATCTGACGGTAGTTATCCTTTGGGTTGGTAGAAGCTAGTATTTTATTAATACATTCCAAGAAGATTTACCTAATATTGATGAGGATGGACCACAGAGGTGGGCAATGAATGGCTATTAATGGAGCTAAATATAGCCCAAGATAATTTGGCTCTAGATCTACAACATTCCAACTATCCACAATCCCCAAAGCTCTAGGAACTTGAGTTTACACACAGCTCCCTAGCATTTTGAGACTCCTCCCAATTCTTCTTGGGTGCTTAGAGATCTCCCTGCCTGGAGCACCTACCACAACCAATCTGGAAGCTTGAAAGGTGTGGAAAAGGAGTCTGGAGTGTTCCACGTCAGGCAATTTTCTCTCCTATCATTGCTGGAAAATGGACAACTGGCTCTCTTGTAAGAGAAGTGTGAGCAGTATCCATGATAGAAAGTGGTTGATGAGGCCGGTTCTGTTTGTATGAGTCACAAAAGATGATCTAAAATCCACCCAGTTCAGGGGCATTGGCCAGCCTTTTACCAAGACAGCACTTTTTCTACTTCCCATTGGATGTCTTCAGAGGTGAGAGGTTCAGCTCAGGGTTAGAACACTTGCTTAGTAAGCACAAGGCCCTGGATTCAGTCCTCAGCTCTGAAATAACAGTGGCAATAACCACAACAAGAAGAAGGGAAGTAGCACCATAAGACATTTTCAGTGAAGGACGTTGTCTTGAGGGACACATCTTGCCCCCTCTGGTACTCTGGGGTGGGGAACTTTCTCATTCTTTTCTGATACCCTTTCCAGATTTCATAGAAAAAGTTCCCTTTTTTTTTGGCCCTTGAAAGTGACGATACTCCATGTCTGTTTTAGTCCCACAATGAACACACATATTTGGTGATTATACATGGAAGGGAACCCCTCTCCCAGGCAGGAGAATATGAGTGAAATGTTTATTTCCCCTTGAATTTAATTGGCAGCTTGTGAATTTCCCATCTTTTTGCATCCTTAAGTGTAGGAAGCTTTCTTTTCATGCTGAACAAGGACCACACGGCCCTGCTAAAGGGAATGGGGACACAGTGCCCGCTTTGCAGACACTGTGGGGAGCAGACCCCTCAGCACAGAGGCCAGCTGGCTACGTCCTGTAGCCTGGCCTGGATGACAGTTCCAACTCAGGCCCTTAGCCTGGACCCATGCTCCACTCTTGGCCATCGCTTCTCACCTGTCCAGAACCTGGACAGGAATTTCAGGCTGATGGCTGATCGCTTCCCTTCAGTCAATATCCACTCACAACACCAGCTACCCAGATTGGTGATTCGCAAAGGAATCTCTTCCCAACCCACTGGCCACCCGAACAAAATGCAGGCCTACCTTAGCCTATATGCACGCAATAATTAATAAAAAAACAATGGCCGGGAATTCCGTGATGATGTTACTATGAAATTCAAATTTATTCCTTGCTACAGACTACTTTTATAAAATAAATGACGTCAGTTCCCAGAGCCAATCATAAGTCCCAAACCACTGCATACCATTGCCCCACCCAGCATCAGGCACCTAGGCCATGCTACTTGCTCCTCCTTGGGGCAGGGCCAGACCCTTGGTCAAGTGGTGCCCTGAGATGTGTTATTTGGAAAGCTAGCTCACAATTCAAACTGGATTTCCCTACAGCTAAGAACTTCTTTCATATCTACTAGTGGGTGCCTACAGAAATATAAAGTGGTCTGATGGATATTCTTCCCTTGCAGAAGACTTTGCAAAAAGTCAGATATGAAAGTTTGAGTGGAATTTGAAAGCTCTCTCTCTCTCTCTCTCTCTCTCTCTCTCTCTCTCCCCCTATCTCTAACTGTGTGTGTGTGTGTGTGTGTGTGTGTATAAAGAAAACATGAGGGCCAGAGAGATGGCCAAGTGGTTAAGAGCACTGACGGCTCTTGCAGAGGACCTGGGTTCAATCCCCAGCACCCACATGGCAGCTGAGAACCATCTTTGACTCTGGTTCCAGGGGAATCTGATGCCCTCTTCTCACCTCTGCGGCATTGCATGGCACAGGTGCACAAACCTACATGCAGATAGTACATTCATACACATAAATAAAATAAAAATAATAAAAAAAGAAAACATGGTTGTCATCACATCACAGGTTCTGAGAGTGAGCCTGGCAACTAGGAGAAAGATGGCTGCTTCCATGTTGGCCACATTTGGGAGAGCGCCTGGGTTGGAACAACTGGCTCCACCATTTCGTTTTAGTTTTGTTTTTTTTCATTATAAAAGAGTAGAAACAATGAAAAAAAGACTGGGAATTTAGCTCAATTGGCAGAGTGCTTTCTTAGCACATTTGAAGTCCTGGGTTCAATCCCCAGCCGCACATAACATAGGTGTGCTCACCACATAGTTGAGTTTGAGGCTATACAGCAATATCCTGTCTGAAAAACAAACAAATGAAGACAGTGAAATACACAAAGTATACTACAACTCAGATTAAAAGAATACCCCTTCTTTGGATTGTGATTATAGAGCATTGTTCAAAAAAGAAAGAGAAAGAGAGACAGAGAGACAGAGAGACAGAGACAGAGATTGGTCATTGATTCTGATGTAGAAATAAATGTAGAAAGCCATTTTCTCTACAAAGTCAATTCAGTGTAGCTTGCAGTGTTCCTAGCTGTGAAGTGCTATTTAGGTTGTTAGTGAGTGACTTCAGACATGCAAAACCTGACTTAAATGCAACTCTTTTCATCACTTGGATGCAAGGTTATTTCTGTGTAAGAAAGCTATAAGATCCATGACCTAAATATGGAAACTTGGGTATTTCCAAATAAACCACCAGACTTCTTCATTGTGTTATTATTAATTACAAAAATGAATATAATGTCTAACATGTGAAGCAATACTTTGGGTAATTAGATGGACAGTAGTACAGTATCTGATCAACATGACAGCATCACAAATGTATATTTCTCTCCAACCAAACCCTACAGGCTTAATAAGATATCCAAGGGGAAACAAGGAAGTTATAATATCGAAAGCCCTTAACAAAACTAAAGTTTTAAACCCCATCAAAGCTACGGATTCAATTAAGAACCTAGGATCAAACTGGGTGGGGTGGCTCATGCCTTTAATGCCAGCACTTGGGGGGCAGAGGCAGGTGGATCTCTATGATAATGAGGCCAGCCTGGTCTACATAACAATTGCCAGGCCAGCTTGGGGCTACAGAGAGAACTTGTCTCAAAAAGACCAAAAAAGAAAAGAACAGAAAACAAAAGAAAAAGAGCTTAGGATGAGCTAGGGATCTGGGGATATAGCTCAGTGGCAGAGCTAGCATGCACAAAGCCCTGGTTTCATTTGCTAGCACTCCAAAAATATAAAATAAAATTAAAATGACATAAAAGAATAAAGTAAAAATTAAAGAAAACTCAGAAACTTCCGAAAGGCACACATCTGACCTCATATTACCAAAGTGGATCCAGAGATCTGCCAGTACTCAAGGTTGGGCACAAGCCGTTTGTAATGTTTTAATAAAATATGGATTTGCCATTGATAAAATCCTGTGTTTAATAAATGCACATTGGTATTATCAGCCCCATTTTAACAGAGAAAGAACTCACGCTCTGAGACTGTCATCAGCAATCTTGATGTCTAGAAGAAGACAAGACCAGGACTTATACCTAATATCTGCCTCTAGTATGTAAAGATTATGTTGCCTCCCTAACCATATGTCTTATAGGCTAGCTGGGATAAGATTATTTCACATAGAATGTTCCAACAACTAAGAATGAGATATAGACCAGTTGGTAGAGCATCTGGTCTAATATGCAGAAAGCCCCGAATTCAACCCCTAGAACCACATAAAACTGATATTGGTGGACCAACCCTGTAATCCCTGCACATGAGACACAATGCACACACTATTAACCACATCCTCTGGAAAAAGCAAAGTTTACACTAAGAGTGCTGAGGAGAAAGGCAATATGGGTTTATGTCAACCACACATCCACATCTCCTGTCTCTTCCGGCTTTAAGCAGGTATTCCTGTTTATGACATATCCTTGGGCTCTGTGCTGAATCAAGCTTATAGGCTGTTCAAAAACAACAGGAAAACCACTGGACACTGACTCTTTTTAGAGTGAGATCTCACTTTGGGGCAAACTTTCAGAATTTCAATGGTAAAGTTTGCTTTCTTAGTATACAGCCCTCAAAGCTGTTCCCCAACTTCTTTCATGGCCCTGGTGTTCTGTGTAGTTTTATCAGTGAATTGGACATTGCCAGAAAAAAAATTGTTCAACTGGGCATGGTGGTACACGCCTTTAATCCCAGCACTCAGGAGGCAGAAGCAGGAGGATCTCTGTGAGTTCAAAGCCAGCTGGGTCTACATAGAGTGTACCAGGCCAGCTAAAGGGAGACCCTATCTCAAAAAACAAACAGAACAAATCTGTACAATAAATTTTAAGATTATCTTACACAGAAAATAGGATAGGAGTTGGAAGAATGAGAGCTGGATAGTAGGCATTTGGAAGACAGGACCAGAATACAGAAAAGGTCAGAGGAAACTGAAAAAGGATTCATTAAGAAAAGTAAAACAGTATGACAAGGGCTAGGGATGTGGTTCAGTTGGTAGAGTGCATGCCCAGCATGAATGAAGTGTTGGTTTCAATCCCTAACACCATATAAACTGGGCATAGTGGCACATCCCAGTAATATCAGGATTAGAAGCTCAAAAACCTCCCAAAGCTATATAAGGACTCCCAGGAAAGCCTGGGACACATGAGACATTAATAATCAAAACAAGGGCTTGGGATGTAGCTCAGTCGGAGAGTTGCTTGCCTAGTATGCATGGAATGCTGGCATTGATCACCAGAACCGCATAAACAGAGTATGGTGCTGCATGCCTATAATCCCAGCATTTGTTGAGATTGAGACATAATGATGCAGCTCAGATTCTGACTGGCTCACACAGTCTGGAGTGCATGCAAACTTTGGTGAAGTTTAGGCAAACTCCTAAAGGCTCCATGGATATTCACTTTCAAGGTGACTTGAAAAAGAAAAACCAGGCTGCCAAGAATGGCGTGGACTTAAGGAATGAGATCATCCTTCCCCTGGAGACACCCTTTGCTTCTCACATCTATTAAGCTTTTGTGTTCACCTGGAAGAGAAGGGTACAGGTTAACTACAAGCCCCTTCTCCCCATTGTAAAAAAAAATCAAGACAGAATTTTACATTGGGTAATACCCTTCAAATCCTTAAAACTCTATACACTACATTGGTATATGTCTTGTTCCAGTTCCAGCCATAAACCTGCATGTGTGTACACTTTACTCATTCCAAACAGTCAGTTCTTTGCTTTGAGGAATAAGAGACTGAAATTTCACTCCACGAAGCCCAAATGTCTCCCCCACATTTGTCGAAACAGAGCCCCATATCCATAAGCAAAAACTGTTGGGCACTTTCTTCTCAGTTGTAATGTTTTTACGTTCAAAGTAGGTTCAAGAGAGAGTCCAAGGCGACAGTTTCTGTTCAGTAGGAGATGGAAACTTGTCTGCCTGGCTTCAGCACTTTTTTTTTTTAATTTTTTTTAAAATTTTTATTTATTTCCATATGTGTATGAATGTATTGTCTGCATGCAAGTCTGTGCACCCGTGACGTGCAATGCCGCGGAGGTCAGAAGAGGGTGTCGGATTCCCCTGGAACTGGAGTTCTCCTGNTATTGTCTGCATGCAAGTCTGTGCACCCGTGACGTGCAATGCCGCGGAGGTCAGAAGAGGGTGTCGGATTCCCCTGGAACTGGAGTTCTCCTGGAATTGGAGTTTCAGACGGCTCTTGGCCGCCATGTGGGTGCTGGGGATCGAACCCGGGTCCTCTGCAAGAGCGGTCGGCGCTCTTAATTGCTAGGCCATCTCTCCAGCCCGCTTCAGCACTTTTTTACTCAGGGTGATCTGGCTCTTATCCAAGGCAGCCTGACCTTTCTGAGAAACTTGATTTCCTGTTCCCAGTGCTTTAGTCTAGTGGAAGACCAGCCTGATAGAAACAGCGGAGCATGAGGCATGAGTTAGCTTAGGAGTAGGACGGTGGGAACTGGTTACTCCAACTTGCTCAGAGATTCTTCTAGCAGCAAATGTGAAAGTAAAAGCTTTGAGCTGCAGCCACTTAGCTCTGTTAACAGGAAACTTCAAACAGGAGGTGCATAAATATCTTTCAGGAAGACAAGTTGCTTCAGAGTTGAGTACATTGTTTTATGTTTTTTTTTTTTTCTTTTGAGTTGCATTTTTGTTCATTTCTTATTGTCTGCCATGGGTATGCCCATGCCAGTCTGTGCATGTGGAGGTCAGGGGACAGCTCGTGGGAATTGGTTTTCTCATTCTACTAGGTGGGTTGTGGGGATTGAACGCAGGTTGTCAGGCTTGGTAGCAGGCACTTTTGTGCACTGAGCCATCTCACCAGCCCTTCTTATTCTTATTTATTTATTTTTGAGAGAGGGTCTCATTCAATTACCCAGGCAGGCTTTGATTTTGCTGTTCTACCTCAGCCTGGGGAGTAGCTGAGATTACAGGTCTGTGCCAACAGGTCCTGGCGGCTTGCTCTTATATGTTCACATTCTACAGATGAACAATGTTCAGAGACACTGTGACAGTGGTGGGGGAAAAGGAGCACAATCCCCACTTCCTGGTTTTAAACAGTGTAATTTCCTCCAGGGATTATAGGAAATGCAATTCCAAATGCCAGGCCTGAGGTCGAAATTTACTATCTCTGAATTATACCTTACAACCTGATGGGGAAAAAAGTATATGTTATCTATGTCTTGTCTTGCACCTGGATCTGCCTGACTCTCAGTAGGATGATTGCCACTTCTGTGGATTCTTGGGCCTCTCAAAGTATGTTTGAGAAGGAAGTTGTGGACTGAAACAACTATGTAGCACAAAGGCATTAACCATGTGATTTGGAAAGAAAAGCTTGCTCCGTTTTGAGCCTGGCAGGCGGGTCAAGAGCTTCTGGGGTCCTTGTGCAAACCTAACTTCCCAGTAGAATCATTCCTCTGGTGGAGAGTGTCATACGCCCAACAAGTGCCTGCCTGGGCTTCCGCACACAGAATGAAACTGTCCAGCAGTGATGGGAAAGGACTTTGGTATTCTTGTGGGCTTTCCAGCTAATTACAAAGTGTTAATGACACTCAAAGGAAACTCTCCTCTCTCAGAGGTCTACAAATAAAGGAGGGCAGCAGAAGGTGAGCCAAAGGAAAGACAGGGCAACAAGGGGATCACAGAGCAAAACCAATTGGTCCCAATACCCACTGGAAAGGAAACCATTTACAGAAGAAATGGACACCCAATAATTTGAGAAACTAGTACACACCGAATTTGGGTGGGACCGAGAGTTCTTTAAAAAAATATATATATGTATACATATGTGTGTGTATTTAATTATATATATATATATATATATATATATATATATGAACTACAGAAGTTTGTAGAAGGAATTAGGAAACAAGAGATTAAAAATAATGAAATTACTTCGAATGACAACAGAAAATATAGCACGTGAAGATTCTTCTTTATTAAGATTCTTTAGAGGGGCTGGAGAGATAGCTCAGCGGTTAAGAGTGCCGACTGCTCTTGCAGAGGATCTGGGTTTGATTCCCAGCACCCACATGGTGGCTGGGTATGGTGGCGAACACCTTTAATCCTAGTACTTGGGAGGCAGAGGCAGGCAGATCTCTGTGAGTTCAAGGCTAGCCTGGTCTACAGAGTGAGTTCCAGGCCATCTGGGGCTTTAGAGAGACCCTGTCTCAAAAAAAAATTCTTTAGAACAAGATCAATACAATATTCAAGTTGTTTTTTGCGAAAATTATTTTTTTTGAGACAGGGTCTAGCTCTGTAACCCCGGCTGGCCTTGAACTTATGATCTTCTCATCTCAGTCTCTCAAACACTTGGATTATAGGCCTATGCTGCAATGCCTGGTATTATGAAATTATTATTTTCTTTCATTTTTAGAAAAAAATATAGATTTATTTATTTTGTGTTTGTGCACATGTATATATGTGGGTGGGTGTGCACATGGAGAGGCAAGTGTGTAGAGGTCAAAGGAAAGCTTGCTGGAGTCAGGTCTCTCCTTCCACTATTGTGGGTTCCAGGATATAATTCATATCTTCAGGCTTGGTAGTAAATGCCTTTACCTGCTGAGCCATTTTGCCAGCCTGCTTATGAAATTCTTGGTAAATTTTGTTTCAGTGGTTAAAATAACATTAAACTTAAAAGAGTTTAAAATTTCACTTTGAGGGGCTGGAGAGATAACTCAGCAGTTGAGAGCGCTGACTGCTCTTGCAGAGGACCTGGGTTTGATTCCCAGCACCCACATGGCAGCTAAGAATCATCTTTAACTCCAGTTCCAGGGGAATCTGACGCCCTCTTTTGACCTCCGAGGCATTGCACGACACAGGTGCACCAACCTACATGCAGACAATACACTCATATACATAAAAAATTAATAAAAAATAAAATAAAATTTCACTTTGAGTTGCAAGCTTGTTTATCAATTTGAATGAGTTGACCCTTCTTTTTTTAATTAATTAATTTATTATTTTTTATGTGTATGAGTGTACTGTCTGCATGTAGGTTGGTGCACCCGTGTCGTGCAATGCCATGGAGTTCAGAAGAAGGCGTCAGATTCCCCTGGAACTGGAGTTAAAGACAGTTCTTAGCCACCATGTGGGTGCTGGGAATTGAACTCAGGTCCTCTGCAAGAGCAGTCAGTGCTCTTAACCGCTGAGCTATCTCTCCAGCCCCGAGTTGACCCGTCTTATCCTTTGCACATTGTATCAGAGATCAGTTGTAGTAATAAACAGGTATGAGACCTTCCCTTGCCTATCTTGGAGAACACAACCAATATTGCTTTAACAATTTAAAACTTAAAAAAAAAACAATTTAAAACCTTATTTATTCAAAGTTTTATATTATGTCAAAACCTGTACAATGGAGATGTGAAGATCTGGGGAAAACACTATCTTTGTAGTTATGTTCAATAAGAAATGGAGGCTATGATCTAATGTAATACCTTGAAGTAAGGAAGTACATACAGTAAGCCTTTAGCCTCCCAAGAAAAGGGTAGGACCCCTTCTGGAATGAGATCATATGATAAGCTATCAGACTAGATAGATGGCTCAGAGCATTTCCTTATGGCCAGCTTCTGCACAGAAAGGTTTGATGGCTAGCTTTAAGAAAGAAGGGCTTTAGTAACCATGACTCACTTGAGGAGGAGGAGGAGGAGGAATTCCAAATTTTTCTTATCTACTATTGGGAGAAAAGAGGAATGGCAGGAGGTCAGAAAGAGGCTTTGTGCTTCCAATGCACCCTACTTTTCTGAGCCCCAACAGGGTCTTGGTATTCCTCCTTACTCTTTTTTTTTTTTGGTCTTTTTAAGACAGGGTCTCCCTGTAGCCCCAGCTGTCCTGGAACTCACTCTGTAGACCAGGCTGGCCTTGAACTCTTGAACTCGCAAAGATCCGCCCTACTCTTTATCAGTTGGAGCTGTGTATGCCTGTCAGCCCCTCCTGAGTTCAAAGAAGGAATTCACGACTTTCTTAATTACTCTTCTTGAAATTACTATACATTTTGTTATACTGATTCAGTATTTTCCACTCTTTTACACATTTGTATTTTTGTTTTTATTTATTCATTTTTTTTTTTTGAGATGGGGTCTCACGTAGTCCCCACTGGCTTTCAACTTGCTACGTTGCTGAGGCTGGCCTAGAACTTCTGATCTTCCTGCTTTATCTTTTGAGTGCTGGGATCAAAGATGTAGGCCATTACACCCAGTTTATGGGGTGTTGGGGATAGACCAGAGCTCACGGATTCCAGCCAATCACTCTACCAACTGAGCTGTAGCCCAAATCTCCCGTTTTTATTTTTATCTCATTTTCTTTTATGGTGCTAGGGACTGAACCCAGTACCAGGGCAGATACTGTTAACTCTAAGCCATAATCTCAGCCTTTTTAAAATGTTTTCAACCCTGTTTCTTTAAAAAACTTTTTTCTTTGTTTTTGTTGCTTGCTTGTCTTTGTTGTTGTTTGAAACAGGGTGTGACTACATAGCTGAAGCTGGCCTGGAACTTCTAGCAATCCTCATGCTTCAGCCTCCTTAGCGCAGGGATTATAGGTTTGTGTCACCATGCCTGCTTCTTTATTACCTTTTTCTGATCTCCAGTTTGCTCCCAGGAGTGTTTTTATATGATGCCTTTCCCCACACTGGATTAACATATTTTCCAGAAATGACACAGGCAACAATTTCTGGTCATTCAAGTTCTTTAAAACACCCTCCCCACAAAAAATAAGGGCCAATGTATTCATTGTGAGAAAATAATCACTCGGTAAAGGGGACTAGCTGTTTTAAAATATCTTTAGGGATGTATTAATACTTTTAGAAGCAGTGAGCCAAGTCTCATCCAGATTTGGCTGCATAGTGAGTTTGAGGCCAGTCTGGGGTTACATGGGACCTTGTCTCAAAGAAGAATGATTCATTAGTCCTTGTTTTTTCTTTTTTTTTTCCTTTGTCTTATCCTGCTCCATTTGTTCATGTCATATAGCACATCTTTCTGAGGTGATCTCTCAAAGTTAAACACCTACCTTGCAGAATAAAAATATCTCGGCCAGAAGAATGTTCTGGAAAGTATGCTGTATGTCTTTCTGCAGCTAGAACTTGCTTCGCCCTAGCAATGAATTTACCACCATGTAAAAAAAAAAAAAAAAGACATTACTTCAAGAAGATACAAAGAACCGGAAAGCATGATCAGGGACATCAAACACACTCCTTTTTGAATGCCTTGCTTCCTTTCACACATCTCTTTCACCTGCTCTTCCATTGCACCTCCCCTCTCCCACAAGTGTTGATTCCAGTGCCCATACTTACACTCTCCTGGCTTTGAAAAGAGCCCTGGAGTCCAGAGAATATGGCCAAGAGTCTTTGGCATCTGACAGTATCCCATGCCTTGCATCATGAAGAGAAAAACAAACAACCGGAATCCCTTTAGCTGGGGACACAGGCCCATTTCCCCTGCTAGGAAACTTCTCAAAACCCTATTCTCTCTCCCATAATAGGAGAATTCGGGGTGGACTTGAATGAATCCAGACCCTTTATGTGTTACTGGGCACTGGACCAGTGAATGTGCAAGGATCTGCTCTGCCTAAGATGTTGGTCTTAGAAATGTAAACATTCTGGCCTCCGTGAGAGCAAGAATGAGCCTGTATACAGTTCTTTCTCCCAAGATTGCTCCTGTGCCTACTCCATTTGGGCTCCCTACCACTGTGGTTCTCCTGCCCTTCCTAGACCCTCCTCCCACCCCCAGCATGGTTTCTGCCTCTGGGTGCATGCACAGCTCTCCACTGTAAAGCAATACTTGCTGCTATAGGCTGCAGCTCAAGCCCAGCAACCTATTTCTGATGGTTCATCTTCACTACCAACTACTCTGAGTATGTGTGTCAGGGGCTTTCTGGAAAGGTTTAACTGGGGAGGGAAGACCCACCCTGAGTGTGGGGAGAACTATCCGATGTGGGGGATTCCAGATTGAATAAAAAGGAGAAAGTAAGCTGAGTACCATTAATCACGTCTCTCTTTTTCCTGACTGCAAACATGACACTGTACGTACCTGCTCTTTCATTCACGCTTTTGATGCCACGCCTTCCCCAACACACTGAGCTACACCTTTGAACCATAAGCCCAACAGAAACCCTGCCTAGGGCTGGAGAGATGGCTCAGCTGTTAAGAGCACCGACTGCTCTTGCAGAAGACCTGAGTTTGATTCCCAGCACCCACATGGCGGCTAAGAACCGTCTTTGACTCCAGTTCCAGAGGAATCAGAGGCCCTCTTCTGACCTCCGCAGCATTGAACGACAAGGGGTACACCAACCTACATGCAGACAGTACACTCATACACATAAAAAATAATAATAATAAAAAAAGAAACCCTTCCTTACTTCAGTTGCTTTTCTTAGGCATTTTGTTACACCAATGAGAAAAGTAATTAATACACTCTATATTGAGATTTCTCAGGATATGGGGTATCAGAATATTTCCATTGCTGGATGGAAGCTATCATCCCCTGATAAAGAAGCCCACCTTTATGGGCCAGAGATCTCATTAACGAAAAGGGAATCCTTAATTTATGACAGCCAACCCCTTCAGTAGTTCCCATTTCTTTATAGTCTCTTTGGTTCTCAAGTTAGCCAATGAAACATCTTGGGCAATTTGAAGCCATTATTGCCTCAGGGTTCCCTCTCTCTGGAGCTTCAGATGTGTAACAGTTGAAAAAAAAGACTAATTTGGCTGAAGGCTTTGTGCAACCACTCTCACTGTTTGTTTGTTTGTTTGTTTGTTTGTTTTTGTCTTTTCAACACAGGTTCTCCCTGTAGCCTCAGCTGTCCTAGAACTCACTCTGTAGACCAGGCTGGCCTTGAACTCACAAAGATCCGCCTGCCTCTGCCTCCTATAGCCCATCTGGATAAATACAATTTCCCAATGCTTCATCAAGTTCAGCTGAAAATACTATACCAGGCCCACTGTGCAACAGAAAACACACACACACACACACACACACACACACACACACACACACACACACAACACTAATGGTATTCAGCTAAGAATGTCATGCTGTCTGGTTTTCCACTGAAAGAATGACACATCAAGGCACAATTCCCAAAGTGGGATTTGATGTCAAGTGGAGACAGATGAGAAGGATCACAGAGGTACTTCTTTGGCATAACCTGGTAAAAAAACAAACTCCAAAGGAGTTGGCAATGTTAAATAGGTATAAGGCACTCTTTTTCAGGACACCAAAGTCCAAGTTACAACCCCCCCACTCCCAACACTGAAGACTTTTTAAGTGTTCGGATGAGGCAATTTATCATTTTTTCCCCAGCCAGAGTACCGCTGAGCTATCACCCTCAGAAGGAAGCAAGTCCATATGCAAATCTTTAGTCCTTCATAAAGGGAGGAAGTCTGTTTGAAGCAACCGTGGGGGAGGAAGCAGAAAGAATTGAAAATGCATTTTTCACATAGGTTCTGTTAGCTAACCAAGTGTTCAGAGGGAACATGGTCACTGCAAGTTTTTTCCCCCCTTCTTTCTTTCTCTAGAGGTTATCTATAAAGCCCACAGGAAATGTTTAAGCAAATTTCAAAGCTATTTCTCAAGAGTTACTAGGTTCAGTCCAGTAATTTAGAGACTTGGTTGCTAACCACTGAAGGCCTAATTCTCTCTGATCTCCAACACAAAACTCAATCCTCTTATGTGAATTGCCAAAGTAGTAATATTAATGGTTAATAAAAATGTATAAATGACGATGTCATTTTTGGGGGGGGGTTCTTTTTGACACGAGGTCTCCCTGCAGCCTCAGCTGGCCTGGAACTCACTCTGTAGACCAGGCTGGCCTTGAACTCACAGAGATCCATCTGCGTCTGCCTCCCAAGTGCTAGGATTAAAGGCGTGTGCCACCATGCCTGGCATGTGACATCAATTTTTTTTAGAAATATCTTCATTCTTCAGTTGCTCTCACTGAGAACAGTGCTCACTTGTATTTCTAAAAAGATCAAGGGAGGGACGATTGGATGGATGTGTGATAGGCAAGTTGAGCATCCATCATCTGAAAATTTAAAATCTGAGATCACTGAAAATCTTAAACTTTTTGAGCACTGATATGATGTCACAAATAGAAAATTCTACACTGGACCTAATGTGATTGATCGCAGTCAAAATACACACTAAAATACTATACTCAAATACTGTATTATTTTTAGGCTTCATGAAGATGATGTAGATCAAACATAAGTGTTTAGACTTGAGCTCCAACCCCCCAAATATGTCATTGTGTTTATACAAATATTCCTAAGTCTGAAAAAATAATCTAAATTAAAATCACTTCTGGTTCCAACCCTTTTGCATAAGGGATATTTAACCTGAATACTCAAATGTCACTGGTGGCGTGCTGGAGAAAGCTGGCTCATGAGTGAAGAGCCCTGGCTGCTCTTTCAGAGGTCCTGGGTTTGATTCTTTTTTTAAAAGGAAAAAATGCCTTTAACTTAAATTTCTTATCTCTTAAGTATTCACATGTGAAATATGACATGTGACTTATATATAAAGTATACTACTTTAAAGAGCAAGTCAAATAGCAAAGGACCTAACAATTTTGGAAAAGCTACTCAATCTTCTTTTTCTGCTTTATTGATATGGGTAAAGTATATATGCCTGGAAACAAAAGATAGAATCTTGCAGTATTTCCCCAATGATAACAATTAACTTCTGGGTTTGATTCTTAGCACCCACATGGTGGCTAACAACACTCTGAAACTCCAGTTCCAGGGGATCCAACGTCACCTTCTGACCTCTGTGGGCATTGCACAACATAAGTGCACTTATATACATTCAGACAATACACTCATACACATACAAATAATAAATAAAAATATTTAAAAAATTTTACTGGTAGACTCTAGGGAAAGTGTATTCATTATTGAATTCTTTGAACTTTTCAGTATGTTTGGAAATTTTTAAAATAAAATATAAGAAATAATACTTACCACACATTTTGAAAATAGAGATGTAAGATCTTGTTACTCAGCTAAAGACTGAATACCAGTACAACTGGTAGCCAGAATTAGCGATTTCAGCTCTAGTAGTCAGTCAATGTGCTGAGTTTTTGTGAACAGGGCGATAGAAGTCTTTCTGTGAATAATCCTCCAGATTTTTCAATGCTTTGCATTCATTTACAATTCAGTGTTCTCTCCAATCTTCAGACTCTTATCAAAATGCTTTTAATAGAAAAACATAAAAACGTTTTATTGGAATACAGCAGCTGTAATAAGTTAAGAATGAAAGGTAACTCCTGCAATTTAGTAGTCAGGAGGTGGAGGCTGGAGGATCAGGAGTTCGAAGTCATCTTAGGCTACATAGCCACAGGGGAAAAATGGAACAAAATGGTTCTCTACCTCTTTCAAAAGACTACCTTGATTTGCTCCTTATTACTGCCCTCTTCTTGGCTCTCCTCTGTGGAAATGGAGCTAGGAGCGAGGCCCTTCCTAATGGGCTTGTGGGGAGTATCTCTGACTAGCTAATGAAATCCTTAAGATCAGTAGCAGAGCTTTGGCTGACTTTGCCACTGAGAATGCAAAAGTCTGTTAGCAAATACTATCATGTCTATGTATGGATTAGCTGTGTATAGCTGTAGAGACATAGGCTCAGGACCTCTCAGCATGTAGCAAAGTCAAACATCCAATCCTGAGTATGAAATCCCAGTTAAACCAGAACCTCTACACTGGAATGACGAGGAAACCTCAAAGCATGTCTGTCAGTAGCTCTGTCTTCCCCACCGACCTCTCTGAGGGCTCTGCTGATGTAAGGCCGGATGTTAAACTCTCTCGAGCTATTGTAGGTATCTAGAATACCTTGCCTTGGGCTTTACAGGTCCTCAGTTCCACTTTCATTTACCTTTAATTTGATTCTCAGGAAACGTCTACCACATGTCTAGGGCACAAAATTGTCATGTAAGTCAGTCATTCTCAAATGGAGGATTTTTTTGCCCTTCCAGGAGACAATTAACATGACATGCCTGCACACATTTTTGGCTGTCACAGTGGGAGTGGGTGCTGTTCGTATGTAGCCAGTAGAAGTCAAATGTGCTAAATGCTGCCAAACAGCCCACAGTATGCAGAACAACTTTCCTCACATAAGAAAAATGATTTGGGGCTGAGCATGTGTGGATCAGCTGGTAAAGGGCTTCCCTAGCATGTTGAAAGATCTGGTTTCTCTCCCAACACTGAATAAACCAGACACAGTGGTACATACCTCTAATCTCAACACATGGGAGGTAGAGGCAGGAGAATTACAAGCTCAGGATCATCCTTGAGTCCATAGATAATCTGAAGCCAGCCTTTGCCACATAAAATACTATGTCAAAAATACAAACGAGGGAGGGAGTGGTAGCATATACCATTTAGTCTCAGTACATCATAAACCAGGCATAGTAGTAGACAATTATAATTCCAGCACTCCAGAGGCACAGGCAGGCAGATCTCTGTGAGTTCAAGCCCAGCCTGGTCTACATAGCAAGTTCCATGCCAACCAGTGCTACAGAGTGAGTCTCTGTGTCAAAAACAAACACCAAACCAACCAACCACACCACACCAAACCCAACCCAACCCAACCCAACCCAACCCAACCCAACCCAAATGAACAGGCCTCAAATGTCTATATCACTGAGACTTGGGCACAAGGATCTATAGTAACTGTGAAATTAACTAGAGCTTCTCAAGGAGCTGGAACCCACCCAAATGCCCCTCAACTGATGAGTGGATAGAGAAAATGTGGTACATCTACACAATGGAGTTCTATGCAGCAGTAAAGAAAGATGACAACATGAGCTTTGCAGGAAAATGGCTGGAGCCAGAGGACATCATGCTGAGTGAAGTAACACAGTCCCAGAAAAACAAACGATGAATGGTATCCCTCATCTGTGGATGCTAGTTCCAATTACCTAGTTGTAAGTATTTCTTGTGCATGGCCCCTTGAGCTTTTGTCCAAAGCAGTTAGGAGTGATGCATATTGGAAACAATAACAACAACAACAACAGAAAGGACTGCATCGAAGAACTGACTGAAACAGTGAACTTCTGCTCAAAACAGTCAACTTCCACATGGAGAGTATTGAGAAAGACTGAGAAAGAGATGAAAAGCATGTTTGGCAGAATGCATGAGCTCTGGTGGGGTGGAAGAATGGCGGGGGAACACGGGTCTATATTTGATAAAAAATTAATTAATTAATTTTAAAAAAGAAGAAAAAAAAAAGAAATTATCTAGAACTTCTAAGGGCAACTTAGAGTTCCTGCTTACCATGTGCCATGTCCTGTGGTTTGATTGCTGACACCTCCATGAACAAATGATAGAACAAAGATGAGCCTAGGCTTCTTGATTAAAAGTCATACCTTTGCAGCCATTTCTCCAGACACCTGCTGCTAAAACCCCAGATAAGGCAGACAGCTGGAGATGCATCCATTCCAAAGTATATCTGAGTCAACTGTTGGTGTTACAGGTTAAATTAGCTTGAGGGAATGACTTTCAATGATTGTTTGCTTTGCTCCAGGCAATTGATCTAAGGAGGTTCATTCAATCAATTTTCAAAGATAAACAATTCTAAATTTGAATGCTATATTCATTATACAAGTTCCATATTTAATTAAGAGTTTGAGCCCCAACTTTTATTTTAAAGGCAAGTTGCCTCAGATCACCAATAAATGTGTATTGTTTTAACATACAATTTGTAATAACTCCCCGGGTTCCTCAATCCCTCTTATTTGAGAAACTCGAGCCCAGTACATGTTTCACCTTTTCTATTCTCAGAGTGGAACTGAAGTCCCATATAAGCAAAATCATGAGCAAGCCATGCTGTTCCCCTACTCTTGAAATCTCACATTCACCCAGCTCTCCAGGAATCCATGAAATTCTTTTTTTTTTAAGATTTAATTTGGGGGCTGGAGAGATGGCCTAGTGGTTATGAGCACTGACTGCTCTTGCAGAGGACCCGGGTTCAATCTCCAGCACTCACATGGTGGCTGAGAACCATCTGTAACTCCAATTCCAGGAGAACTCCAGTTCCAGGGAATCCGACACCCTCTTCTGACCTCCACGGCATTGCACGACATGGGTGTACCAACCTACATGCAGATAGTACATTCATACACATAAATAAATAAATTAAAAAAAGAGAGATTTATTCTTTAAAAAAAGATTTAATTTGATTGTTTTAATTATGTATTTTGGTGTTTATATCTAGGGGTACGTGCACATGTGTACAGGCTGGTACCTGTGGAGGTTAAAAGAGGTAATAGGATCCCCTGAAGCTGGAATTACAGGTGGTTGTGAGCCTCCCATCATGGGTGCTGGGAACTCAACTCCAGTTCTCTGCGGAGCAGTAAGCACACTTAACTAGTGAGCCATCATCTCTCTAGCCCCCACCAGATACTTTACTAAGGAGAAACATTAATCACTTACATTATCAGAACCATAGCTTAACTTTGTTGTCAAAGATCATTTAGACAACTGTGTGGGAATGGCAATGTCTAGGTATTCCAATGACAAGTCTATCAATATAGCATTAAATGTCACAATTAAATGGAAGGTACCATACTACTAGAGAGTTTTGTTGGATCCAGCCCATATTCACTGGTCCAGTGCCCAGTAAAGCATAATAAGTCTGGATTAGGGCTGGAGACATGGCTCAGCGGTTAAGAGCTCTGGCTGCCCTTCCAGAGGACCCAAGTTTGAGTCCCAGCACTCACATAGCAGCTAACAACTCTAACTCCAATTCCAGGAAATCTGATTTCCCTCTTCTGATCTGTTCAGACATTGCATGGCATGGGTGCATCTAGCTACATGCAGATAATACACATATACATTAAAAATGATAAATAGAATTTTAAAGGCCTAGATTGATTCAATGAAGTAAAAGAAACACAACCAGAAGCAACAAACTGCAGTAATCTGTAGATGAAAAATCTAGAATTTTCATGTTCAATTGACATGTTCTGTAGTTGTAAGAGAGCAAGTTAATGGCTGGCTTTCATTTACTATTAAAGCATAAATAGAACAATTCAATGTTTATTTTCTGATCCCTATATTGGTATCCAATAGTGTCACCAAATATGTAGTTTTCAATATTTATTTTCTTGTTAGTAAGATTTATGTTTTTCTTTAAAAAGGTAAAACAGGTTAAAATAAGAAATATTTAGAAATTTGATTTTTTTTTTTTTTGAGACAGGGTTTCCCTATAGCTCCAGCTGGCCTGGAACTCACTCTGTAGACCAGGCTGGCCTTGAACTCACAGAGATCCACCTGCCTTTGCCTCCCAAGTACTATGACTAAAGGCATGTGCCACCATGCCCGCCTTAAAGACTCTTCTTAGCTGCCATGTGGGTGCTGGGAATCGAACCCAGGTCCTCTGCTAGAGCAGTTGGTGCTCTTAACGTCTGAGCCATCTCTCCAGCCCCAGAAATTAGATTTTTTAAAGGGAAATTTGTGTGCTTTTATTAGCATTTGACAAGTATTCCCAGAGTGGACTTTTTTAGATACAGAAGTGAGGGCCTACAATATTACTTCCATTTCTTCTTTTTCTTTTTCCTTTCTTTCTTTTTCCTTTCTTTCTTTCTTTCTTTCTTTCTTTCTTTCTTTCTTTCTTTCTTTCTTTCCCTCCCCTCCCCCTCTCTTTCTTTCTTTCTTTCTTTCTTTCTTTCTTTCTTTCTTTCTTTCTTTCTTTCTTTCCTTCTTTTCTTTCCCTCTCCTTCCCCCTCTTCCCCCTCTTTCTTTCTTTCTTTTTTCCCTTTCTTTCTTTCTTTCTTTCTTTCTTTCTTTCTTTCTTTCTTTCTTTCTTTCTCTCTTTCCTTTCCCTCCCTCCCTCCTTCCCCTCCCTCCTTCCCTCCCTCCCTCCCTCCCTTCCTTCCTTCCTTCCTTCCTTCCTTCCTTCCTTCCTTCCTTCCTTCCTTCCTTCCTTCCTTCCTTCCTTCCTCTTTCTTTCTTTCCTTCCTTTCCTTATTTTTTTGAAACTGATGCCAAGTAGCCCAGTCTGGCTGACTTCTAGATCCTTCTGCCTGTGTCTCCTGAGTGATAGGATAATAAGTGTCCGCCTCCACACCCAGCTCTATTTTTTTTAAATAACTTTGTGTGATTGTCTATGACTATCTGAATCTGTCATTGATGGGAGTTTGGCACCTGAGGACATTTTGTATGTAATTAATGACAAGAGAGTGACTCAGGGAGTGAAGATGCTCATTAAAGTGGGAATGTAGGTGCTTGCAAGTCAAAGGTGAGATGTCAAATATGAGTCTAAGATTTTTGGTTCAGGGATGTGGAAAAGATGAAGGTGGTCTCAAGGAAGCAGTATGAGAGGAAATGGTTAATGGTTGTCCTGAAGATTGAGACTGGAAAGGTTCAAAGCTGACCCTGGCTAAGATGGAGGTAAAGAAGCCAGCACTGCAACATGTGGGGGAGGCAAGCTGGTGAGCAGGTCCACTAACCAGAAGAGGACAGCGTTATTATAACTAGAGAGTGATCAGTACATTCAAAGATTTCTGAGGACCAAGGAGATCAAAAGCTAGGTTAACCACACCCAACGTTAAGAACCAGGATGCGTCAGAGTTATTTGCCTCACCATTTCAGAGTCCCTATGTATGGGGAAGCCCAGTTGCTGTAGACAGAAGGCAGAAAGGCAGAAGGAGAAAGGGCAAGTTCCTCTCTAGGGGACCAGCACTTCTTGGAATGTAAGTGGAAGAAGCCAGTGGCCAGAAAGTAAGGGAACAAGCCTCTTTCACCCCCCTTCTCTTCTGTTTGTTAAATTATATTCTCAAAATCAAAGAGAAAAATAGTACAATGAGCAGATAAGGGTCCAGGAAACTATGGCCAAGAGGCTAAATTTGGATTGTCCCCTATGTTTGTAAATAAACTTTTATTGGCATACAGCCATAGCCACTTGTTTATGGATTCTTTATGCCTGCCTTTATGAATGGCAGAGTTGAGTAGGTGCGATAGCAAAGTCAAAAGCATCCACTATCAGGGACTTTAAAGAAAGTTAGTTAACTCTGTTCTAGGTCAACTCCCTCTGTAGAAATATAAAAAAACACCCATTTTGTCTATAGCCATTTGTTTTCTTGTTCTGACAAAGCAGAAGTGCCTCCGGGAATCACTAATAGGCTCATCCTTCCCTGCTGAATTTGAACAGCTATTTATACTATTTTAATGCAAAGCAAGTTACCGCTTTCTGCTCTGATCAAGATGAATGTTAGTCTCCATCCTAGCTGCGAACTAAAACGAAAGCAAAGTCACTTCCGTCCTTTGTGTAGGCTTCGCTTCAGGAATGTTTATGGGCACATTAATGAGCAGGACCCAAATCACTTCATAGCTGTTGCAGAAGATGTAGAGATTGAAGAGAAAAGGAAATACTTTTCTGACTGCCTTTATCCTATTTTAGTGTGAATCAAAATTAATAGCTCATACTCTGGCAGGTGGTTCACAAGAAAGGGCGAGGTTGCCAGAAAATCAAAATCACACAGTTTCCTGTTTTTGAAGATATATTTTAACAATATCACTGAGGGCTTATAAGACAAAAAAATAAAACAGCACTTTGCCAGGGCGAGAGCAGCTCCAGATGCCTTTGTTCGCTGTATGGGGTGATGCTGGAGAGGGTCAAGGCACTCTCCATTGTCTGTCTGCTCCCTGCTCCCATTATTATTTGTTTTTGTTGCTGTTTTCCTATTAAGATCTTTGCTGAAAATTCAATTAAGCTTTCTTAAGTTTGTGTTTGTTGATCTTAGCAAGTAATTATGGAGAGATAATAAAGGATCAGTAACACGAGAGGATTTTTCTAAAACTTGTATTTGGCTCTACATGAACATGGTGAAACAACAGTGTTATCAAAGGAAAGGATAGTTGTCCTGATTTTTCAACTCATGTTTTATTTTTTGATGTAGGAATTCTTTATATTTTTCCCATTGGAACATGAGAAACAGTGCTCTTAAGGTACTGTGATCTGCTTTTCTCACCCAGTTCTCCCCTGCTCATCCTTATGCACAGCCCACAATCTTTTCTTTTTTCTTTTTTTTTATTGGTGCTTTGTGCATTTCATACATCATTTTCCAATTCAGATTAGGCATATTTCCCTTTCCCTTCCCCCCTACCCCCACCTCATCCCAGATCATGCATTTTGCCATAACTGTTCTACATCTTTCTCTCAATTTTTTTTCAATCTTTTCTAGTCTTGAATTGGCTATGAACTTCTAATGTAACTGCCTCCACCTTCCAAGTGCTGGGATGTACCACGGTGCTCAGTTTTAAGTGATGTTAGCAATCAAATCCAAGGCTTCGTGTGTGCTAGGCAAGTACTCTACCAAATGAGATACATCCCTAACCTGGCTCACACTATTTTTAATTTATGACACATGTCCTAAATTATAATTCAGCTCCAAAGCCGAAGCACATCCTGGACTACTCTGTCAGTCTTTTCCACTAGCATTCACAATTATGACTTTGATGTGTTTGGTAAAGCTTCCCAATAAGTTCAAGAATGCTGGATTTTGGGGGCTGGAGAGATGGCCTAGTGGTTAAGGGCACAGACTGCTCTTGCAGAGGACCCGGATTTGATTCACATGGCATCTGAGAACTGTCTTTGACTCCAGTTCCAGGGGAATCCAACTCCCTCTTCTGACCTCCGCGGCAATGCATGACACGGGTGCACAGACCTGCATGCAGACAGTACATTCATATACATAAAAGAAATAAATAGAGAGTTGCGCCGGCCTCGGCGTCTGAGAAGAACTTGAGGTGGCGGCGGCCGCAGGAAGATGCTGCTCTTTGGCGTAAATTGCAATCGATTAGGGATCGTTTCTCAGACTCAAGTTAGGAGTGAGAGTTCAGATAAGTGAGGCCGCCATTGCTGCTCTCAGAAGGGGAGAATGGATTTATCAGGAGTGAAAAAGAAGAGCTTGCTAGGAGTCAAAGAAAATAATAAAAAGTCCAGCACTAGGGCTCCCTCTCCTACCAAACGCAAGGACCGTTCTGATGAGAAGTCCAAGGATCGCTCTAAAGATAAAGGGGCTACTAAGGAGTCAAGCGAGAAGGACCGAGGCAGGGATAAGACTCGAAAGAGGCGCAGTGCTTCAAGTGGAAGCAGCAGCACCAGGTCTCGGTCCAGTTCAACTTCCAGCTCAGGCTCCAGCACCAGCACAGGCTCCAGCTCGGGCTCCAGCTCCTCTTCTGCATCCAGCCGCTCAGGAAGTTCCAGCACATCACGAAGCTCCAGTTCTAGCAGCTCCTCTGGTTCTCCAAGCCCTTCTCAACGAAGACATGATAATAGACGTCGTTCTCGCTCCAAATCCAAACCACCCAAGAGAGATGAAAAGGAGAGGAAAAGGAGGAGTCCTTCCCCTAAACCCACCAAAGCACATTGGGAGGCTCACCAGGAATGTGACCAAGGATCACATCATGGAGATATTTTCCACCTATGGGAAAATTAAAATGATTGACATGCCTGTAGAAAGGATGCATCCTCACCTGTCCAAAGGCTACGCATATGTGGAATTTGAGAATCCAGATGAAGCCAAGAAAGCGCTGAAACACATGGATGGAGGATAAATTGATGGCCAGGAGATTACTGCTACTGCTGTGTTGGCCCCTTGGCCTCGGCCACCCCCTCGTCGATTTAGCCCTCCCAGGAGAATGCTGCCTCCACCTCCCATGTGGCGCAGGTCACCTCCACGTATGAGGAGGAGGTCTCGTTCCCCAAGACACAGATCGCCTGTGCGCAGGAGGTCCCGCTCTCCTGGTCGCCGTCGCCACAGGAGCCGCTCCAGCTCCAATTCCTCACGATAAACAAAGCCATTAAAGCCCACCCCTGTAACTTAAGTTCCCTGAGCTCAGTTTTGCCACTTCTCGCCAAAGGAGGATCAGAAGGGAGGGATCCCTACCCAGCAGTCTTTGAAGATAGCAGTTGAGTATTTCCTCTGCAAGAAGATTCTTGATGCAGATCTGCTTTTGGTTCAGGACTGTGCCCATAAGGGCACCCTGTAGTTTTCTGACTAGAAAGTAAACCCTTTAATTCCTGAGAGTCTGATGGGAGAGCCAGCTGGGACAGCAACCTCACTATGGCAACTTTGTTATGACCTTGTCGTTGCTGTGTCTGTAGGAAAGAGGACCAAGCTATCAATCTTTTAGGCCTGGCCATGGTCCCTGCTGAGTCCTCCTCAACTTCTAGGGTTCAACACCTTGGAAGGGTCCCTCCATCCCATAAATGATTGTCTTTCATACCTCCATGTCAGTCATACTCTGAAATTGGTGAGCCAGTTGTACAGGGTCATCATCACAGAGCCTACCCCACCATTTTGCCTGCCACTCTTGGTGGTCTTACAGGTTAAATTGCAGGCAACATGTATATGGCTTTTTTCTTTTATTGTACAGTTAATACTATCAAATTTTGTTTTTTGAGTTTTGTAACTTGGTAGCAGTTTAGGTAAGGTTGTGTTTGTACTTTGTGTAGAGTAAAAGAATTGTGTTGAATAAATTTAGGATTAGAATGCAAAAAAAAAAAGAAATAAATAAAATTAAAAAAAAAGAATGCTAGATTTTGAGGAAATAGGCCTGCTGTGGCAACTCAGAGTATTATATTAGATTTACATTATATCTTTCAGTAAAGAATGTTGGGAAGGTTATCCATGGAAGAACCGAAAACTTCACAAACCAGACAAGCATCCAAAATTACTTTGTGTGAACTCACAGTGCTGAGAAAACTCTGAAACTAATCCATTGACTTGATCTTTAAGTCAAGACCCACGTCACCATTGCAGATACAAATGGTTTGGTCTTTGGTTATAACTAGTAAAAATTAGACTCTTGAAAGAGGCAAGGGTCTCTGGAATTTCCTTTGGATGTGAGATTTCAGGCTTAGGTTACCTTAAAGGTTTCTTTTGTGAATGATATTGGATATGACAACTACACTGTCTGATTTGAGGTTCAAAAATCATGAGCAAGGATGATTCTCTCAAGAGTATAAGAATTTCTCAAGGGCTGGAGAGATGGCCTAGCAATTAAGAGCGCCGACCACTCTTGCAGAGGACCCAGGTTCGATCCCCAGCATCTACATGGCAGCTGAGGACCGTCTTCAGCTCCAGTTCCAGGGGAAGCTGACACCCTCTTCTGACCTCCACGATGTTGCACAACACAGGTGCACAAACCTACATGCAGACAGTACATTCATACACATAAAAAAATTTAAAAAAAGGAAATTTTCAGGCCAATGGCAGTTCTGCAATTTGTGATTCCTGGGTCTCCTATGAGGGAAATGTTTTACTGGATCTGGTTTTGCCTATACAGGTTGGATATCAAGATTTGTAAACTTCAGGCACCAGAACTTGTGCTCATGATGTTACAAAGGTAGCCTCAAAGGGGAAGACAGCTCTCTCTTTGTCTTAACTTGAGGTAAAGGCATGCAATCCCAGGACTGCAACGAGAGAGCCAGCTAAATCTAAAACCTGGTGACAAAATCTGAAAGTCCTTGAGCAGAGATGGATGATGTCTCATCATAACTTTAATCACACTTTGTGAAATGTCCATTAACCAGTTAGGGGTATGGGCAGTCACTAACAGGCTTCCAGTGATGATTTAGTTAAGAAGATTTGCTAAGGCTGGAGATGTGGCTAAATTGCCTAGAATGAAAAAATCCATAGGTTCGGTTTCCAGTAACATATAAACTAGGCATTGCCATGCATATCTACAATCCCAGCACTGGGGCGGAAAAGAAGTTGAAGATCATCAGCTCTATGGGAGAATTTAAGGCCAGTCTGGGATACATGAGACTCTGTCTGATTCAAAATAAAAGAAAAAAAAAGAGATTTTCTGTATTAAAGACATCATATTTTTATTTATTTTTTTGAAGCAGAACCTTGCTATGTAGTATAGTTTGCCTTCTATCTTCAGTCTTCCCATGAGCTACCATGATGCCTGTTTAGAACTTTAAAAAAGTATTTATTTATTTATTTATTTATTTATTTTTATGTGTATGAGTATACTGTCTGCAAGTAGGTTGGTGCACCCGTGTTGTGCAATGCCACGGAGGTCAGAAGAGGGCATTGGATTCCCCTGGAACTGGAGTTAAGGGTGGTTCTTAGCTGCCATGTGGGTGCTGGGAATCAAACCCAGGTCCTCTGCTGGAGCAGTAGGCACTCTTAACTGCTGAGCCATCTTTCCAACCCCTGTTTAGAACTTTTTAAAAGATACTTTATTCATAAAAAATGAGCTGTCCTCTTAATGAGTTCAAATAATTCATTACTACTCAGAAAGTTTCTATCAGTGTTTAGTACTGAACTATCTCTGAATCACCAGTTTATTCTATTTAGATTTCAAATGAACTGGGATACATGCACACACTTGAACTTTGATTCATCAACAAAAGGAATTGAGACACAATCATGATCTTTGACTGCTAGTATGCAGTATGGAAACATAAAAACCAAGAGGTTATAGCATTGACCCACAAAATTAGAATTATAATGCACTGCAAATTAGTATTGCTGGGAATCAGTGCAATCCATTTATCACACTAATTATGAGCAATAATTACTCAGAAGACTTTCCTGAGTAGTTCATAGACTTACATCAGTGTTTTCTGTGTGGTACAACCACAGCCTTTTTATAATTATAAAAGTAATATGGATGCAGGATAAAGAAATGACAGCTGTCCCTTCTACGTATCATTCCTTGGAGCAAAGTGAACATTATCTTACGTAAGCTTGCAGAATTTTCTACGTATACTTATAAAATTGTCATTGACCTTCTTTCCTTCCTTCCTTCCTTCCTTCCTTCCTTCCTTCCTTCCTTCCTTCCTTCCTTCCTTCCTTTTATTCCTTCCTTCCTTTCCTTTCTATCCTTCCCTTCTTTCTTTCTTTTTTTCTCTCTCTTTCTTTCTTTTGTTCTTCTTAGTAAGATCTTTTCTTTAGCACAGTGGCATATTGTGAACACCCTTGTGTATTATTTCAGATGTAAATATCTGGATTTGTGCTGGTACACAATCCTATTGTGTCTGGCCAATTCAGACAAGTTGCTTCTTCATAGTAGCTTACATTTATTCTAGAATTTATTGCCATCTACTGAGATAAACACTCTTCTGGTAGTTTGTATTAATTGTCCACTTGATACAACCCAGAATCACCTAGAAAGAGAGAGCCTCAATGATTGATTTTTCTAGATGAAGCCAAAGTACCCATAAAAAAAAGCTTGTTAGTTATTTTGATTTTATTTTTATTTATTTTTGACAGGGTCTCCCTAGTCACACCCTGCCTGGAATTTACTATGTAGACCAGGCAGGCTGGCCTCCATCTCTCAGAGATTTGCCTGCCTTTTCCTTCTGAGGGCTGGGATTAAATGCACATGCCAGCCGGCCCAGTGTCCAATTCAGGTTTTTTTTTTTTTTTTAATCCCCTGGAACTGGAGTTAAAGACGGTTCTTAGCTGCCATGTGGGTGCTGGGAATTAAACCTGGGTCCTCCACAAGAACAGTCAGTGCTCTTAACCGTTGAGTCATCTCTCCAGCCACCCCCCCATTCAGTTTTTAAATCGAATGGTGTTAAAAAGCAAAATAGCATTGTTCAGTTTAAGAGCCAGCTAACCTTTATGTTATTTATTTTGCCATTTCAGCTCTAATTTTTATTAATGCTCTCAGGTTTTTCTTTTTTTGTGTGTATGGATGTCTATCCGTGTATTCCTCTGAATGTGTGTGTGCATGCATCAGGAGACCATAAGTCAACATTAGGTGTCCTTCCTCAGACACCATCCACTTCTACTTTGGAGACATGGTCTCTTAGTGGCCTGGAGCTAAGCAAGCAGGCTAAGTTTTCTGGCCATTAAGTTCCAGGGATCCTCCTGTCTCCACCTCTTCAGTCCTGGGATTAGAAACCACCAAGATTGAGATTTTTTAATTAATTTATTATTTTTATGTGTATGAGTGTACTGTTTGCATGTAGGTTGGTGCACCCGTGTTGTGCAATGCTGTGGAGGTCAGAAGAAGGTGTCAGATTCCCCTGGAACTGGAG
Organism: Rhizomys pruinosus; assembly: GCA_009823505.1. Classification (NCBI taxonomy): domain Eukaryota; kingdom Metazoa; phylum Chordata; class Mammalia; order Rodentia; family Spalacidae; genus Rhizomys; species Rhizomys pruinosus. The sequence continues at coordinate 1,187,225 of VZQC01007706.1, read as the reverse complement.
TTCTCCTTGAAATTGAGTTACAGATGGTTCTCAGCCGCCATGTGGGTGCTGGGAATTGAACCCGGTTCCTCTGCAAGAGCAGTCGGTGCTCTTAACCTCTGAGCCATCTCTCCAGCCCCAAGATTGAGATTTTGACATGGGTTCTGGGGATTAAACTCAGGACCTCATGCATGGGTGGGTAAACACTTTGCTGACTATCTTCTCAGTTCCTTTTCATTCTAATTAATATGTAGTAACTTAATTAGCATGTGATAATCATACATAATTGTGGAGTATATTGTAATAGGTTTGTATTTATGTATTTACAATCTGTACCAAATCAGGGTAGTGAGCATTTCCATCTCTATCATTTTTTTGGAATGTTTTGAAATGTCAAACTCATCTCTTCAAGTTCTTTGCAAAGTATATAATACGTTATTGTAAGCTTTACTCACTCTTTAGTACATATATTCATCTGAAGAGCATGAAAAGCAATCTTTCATGTTCAGGAAAGTAGGCACCTATGTATAGAGGTGTCACTGGGGTAGTTGGGGATGGAACCTTTGCACACTCTCTTTTAGGTGTCTGCAAGCAACTTAGCAGAATTTGATTTTTATAGCATTTGGTGGCAAGCTGCCTGCTGTGATTACATGGTATTTTTCTCCCCATCCTTGATTGCATGAAGCTCTTCACATCCACATTGAACTTTGATTAGTGAAGATGAGCCTGGATGATTTTAGGAAAATGGAGACGATAAGATAAAGATAAATCCTTAAGATTGCTATTTAGAAACCATTGTGGATTTGCTTACTTGGCATGGAGATATAGAATAACAAATCTTGTTACTGCTGCTACAGATACTCATGCAAGCCTTTGCGCTGCAATTTTTTTGTTTGTTTGCTAGTCTTCAGAATTCAGGTCATTCCGTATGTCCTTTGGATGGTGTTTATGCAATGGCACAGATAATTAGAATAGATGTTTACAAAGTATAGATTCCAAGTCTGGAGAGTTCAAGTAAAAAATGAGTTCACGAGGCTGGAGAGATGGCCTAGTGGTTAAGAGCACCGACCGTTCTTGCAGAGGACCGGGATTCGATCCCCAGCACCTACGTTGTGGCTGAGAACCATCTTTGACTCCAGTTCCAGGGGAATCTGACACCCTCTTCTGACCTCCGTGGCATGTCCAGTCCTACGTGCAGACAGTACATTCATACACATACAAGAATAAATAAAAAATTTAAAAAATTTTTAAAAAGTGAGTTCACTGGAAGGACATGAGTAGTTCATATCACCGTCTTATGAATATAAGAACTGAAACATGGGCTGGAGAACTGGATCAGTGGTTAAGAGCACTGGCTGCTCTTGTAAAGGACCCGGATTCAGTTCCCAGCATCCACATGATGGCTAACAACTGTCAATAACTCTAGTTCCAGGGAATCCAACGCCCTCTTCTGACTCCATGAGCATTGCCCAACATGAGTGCTCTTACATGCATTCATGCAATGCATACATGTAAAATAAAGAAGTGAAAGAGAAAGGAAAAAAAGCATCAAGCATGACCCTGATGACCAAGGCCATGATTGATCTGGTTGGGTCATTGTCACTCCTGGGCCTCCTTTCACCTCCACGCCAGCTATCAAGAAGCTTGCTACATCTGTACGCCTCAATAGACAACATCCACAGTAATACTTTGTGTTGTAGTTTGTGATGCTAGATGTCAATCCTAACTGAGCTACAACCCTAGGGGTGTGTGTATGTGTGTGTGTGTGTGTGTGTGTGTGTGTGTGTGTGTGTGCAGAGGGTAGAGGTCAATCTCTGGTCTCATTCTTCAGGTACCATCCACCTTGATTTTAGAAACAAGATCTCTTACTGGCCTGGAGCTTGCCAATGAGCTCCAGGGATCTGCCTGTCTCTATCTCCCCAGGACTGGGATTATGAGATTTCCACTTTTGAAGATAGTGTATGCAGCTTAGATCTAGAGTTCAAGCGTGACTACCTTTATTTAAATTCCCATTCCACTTTCTACAAAGCCCTACATTGACCTTAGCAGGCAAGTTATTGAACCTGGCCATGCTTTAGTTTCCTCAGTTGTAAACCCAGCTCAATAATTATTTGCCTCTCATAGAACTGTAGAGGCGAATAAGTCAGCACATTAATAACTTTAAAATAGTTTTTGGTGTTAAGTAAACAAGGGATGTTGCTAGTTATGATCTATGCCTGGCCTTATCTTGCTAGACAGAGCAACCATCATCTAGACAGGGCAATTTGCCAGTCTGGGAGAAGAGGTCACTTCCATGAAATAGAAAGGAATTATTAGTAGATTGTGAGGCTCTGCTCATGTTGTGGAAGCTGTGTAGAACCCATGAGACTCTGGGCTCTATGAGGACAGGGCAGTGATGATGCTGGAGATTGTTGACGGGCCTACAAAGGGATATATGGAATTTTTAGAATCTCTTCTCCTTCCCTAAGGTAACCGTGTGTATAAGTTACTTTTCTCATTGTTATGACAAAATACCCAAGAAAAGCAACTTCAGAAAAAATGTGTTATTTTGGCTCACAGTAGAGTACAGTCTACCATGATGGGGAAGACATAGAGGCAGAGGTCTGAGACAGCTGGTCACATTGCATCCCCAGTTAAGAAGCAGAGGGTGATGAATGTTGATACTCAGCTTACTTTCTCCTTTTTATTCAGTCCAGGATGCCAGCCCAGGGAATGCTGCCGCTCACAGTTTGAGTGAGTCTTCCCACTTCAATTTCCCCAATGTAGAAACTCCTTCTATGACATACTCAAAAATGTGTCTTGTATGTTATTCAAGATCTTTTCAAGTTGACAATCAATACTAAATGTCACACTATGTTAAATTGAGTCTACCAATGGGAGCTTGTGGCTGACATACCAGCTTTCTATAGGCTGAAACAAGGGCAATCTGGCTACATAGGCAGACCCTCTCTCCAAAACAAAACAAGGCTTTTGGATTCCATGCCTTTGCATTGCTCATTGGCTTACTCTTGGAAGTGCTTTACCTTCCTTAATAAATTGCTTCTGTTTGCGGTTGTTAAAAACAGAAAAAAAAAAAAACCTCAAAAATCAAAGCAAAACCCAAACAAATCAAAATTGAATATGCCCTATATCAAAGATGTTGAATGATCCATTGAAGCTCACACTTTGTGCTGTTGAGGTACTGAAGACTGATAAAATCTTTGCCTCTTCGAGATGCTTACCATCTTCTAAATAGCATGCAGATCCAAGATGCGAACACTACATAATGTGAAAAGTAAATGATTTGTAAATCACAATGAGTAACCCTTGATGACCACTTTAAATGTAACAAGAGTGACGTCTGTTCCCAGATGCTCTATTTGTCTTACTAGATAATGTGTGGTCTGTATGGCAAGATATGTCTGGTATTATTTCATGTCTGGGAGTGAATTTGATAGGTATCTTTATTCTTAGAAATTTCTTGTTAAATCAGGCTAAAAGAAACTAAACAATTCCATTTTTATATGCTGGTTAGTCTGTCTTTGATGATTTTTCATTCCAAAAAACTATTTACTCTGGCTTTTATACAAATCCTTTTAGGAATCTGAATGAGGCCTTGTCACCCCTTTCCAAGTGTGTCCGCTTTTAATGTATTTGCTCTGTCTGCCCTGTGAACAGTCCAAAGTCTCTTCAACAGTTTCCTATCGAGTGTCAGCCTCAGAACTCCTTCATCAGAATGCCCCAAAGTGTGAATTAAAGTGAAAGTTGGAAGAGTCCCAAGTCTTCTGAATGAGATTTTCTGCTGTGGAGATGGGGTCTCATATATTCTTGGCTGGCCACCAACTGTGTATATGAGGCTGAGTTCGGAATTCCTGATCCTCCTGCTTCCGCCTCCTAGGTACTGGGGCAATCATGAGACTCTACAACCAGAATATGCACAGCTGGAGATCTAACTTAGGGGTGGCCCATGTCTATTAGACAAGCATTCTACTGAGAGGGTTATATCTTCAGCCCTCATTCATTCATTCATTCATTCACTCATTCATTATTCTCTCTCTCTTTCTCTTTTATTTTGAGATAGGGTTTTACTCTGGAACCCGTTATGGCTTTGAACACATGACAGTCCTCCTCCTTTAGTCTCCGAAGTCTTAGAGTTATAGGCATGAGCCACCATGCCTGGCTTGAATCTCAGTTTGTAAGACAAAGGTCAATGAAATCACGTTTTTACTAAGCAGATATTCAAGTGTGGGAAACTTGGCCTTATCTTACTCCCACAGTCTGTTGTGTGCTCTTTAACAGTGTTCAGCATCTTTGTCTTCTGTCTTGTTCACCTAGGATGTATGTCCTGGATGGATCCCGGGGTGTCCTTTCCTAGAGTGGAATGAGGATCTTGAGCTGTGCTTTGATGCAAGGAAGCAGAAATCAGTTTTTATCTGAAGTAGACAAGTTCTATCTTGAGGTTCAGACTGACCAATAGATGAATGAGTCATCCACGGTAAGGGTGAAGAGGTCAGCTAGCCTAAGCTGAGAAAGCAACAGGCCAGGAAGTGACCAAGTTAACTATGCTCTTGGGCCCATAAATAGTTTCCGAATGAAACCAATGATTTACTGGTATTGATATAACCAGACTTGCCACTTTGATATCTCTTCGGATACAGGGTATCTGACATTGAGATTTCACATATTGTCCAATAGTTCATGCATTTTCTACGCAAACGACTGTGACTGTCCCTGATTCTGACCTTGATTGCTCTTATTTCATGAATAAGTCCAAGAAGTTAGATTATGTGATAAGTCAGGCCACTGAAAATGGGAAACAGCTGATTAGAAGCAATTTACCAGATCAAGGAACAAATGGAGGCACAGAATTTGTGAGCAAAGCATGAGTGGGGAGAATGCAGGATTCTTGAAAGGCCACTTTGTAGAATTCTTAATTCTGTGACAATAAAATATGAGTTATGAAGGAATGTAAAGTTATAAAAAGAAAAAAAACACAAATGTGTCAGCTATGGTAGCATAGCTTGTAATCCCAGCACTTGGGAGATGTAGGCAGGAGGTTTAGTAGTTTCAGGTTAGCTTGGACTTTGTGAGACCCTGTCACAAAACACACACACACACACACACACACACACACACACAAAAAAAAAAAAAAAAAAAAAAAAAATAAACAAACTATATATAAAAATTGAGAATTTCCTACTTCAAGACTTTACCTTAAGAATCTTTTAGTGTACTCACCAGCCCAGCAAGATATTCCTAAGAGTGCAATAGTGGCACTTTTCTCTTAGAGGTAACCAACAACAATCTAATTGAACTTAAGCTATGCTCAGTAGGTGGGAATTCATGCCTGATACTGTAAACCTAGCCAAATACCTGTGGCTAGAGACATCAGATACCCTAGGGGAGAACCTACTACTGCCATTTTCCTAAACCAATACAGTTTCTAACTTTATTCAAACTACTTATCCTTAGTACCCACGGGTAAGTGTAGCTCTCCTTCCTCATCAAAGAAGCACCTACTTACATGCAGACAGTACATTCATACACATAAAGTCATAATGATAAAAAAGGAGCTTCTCTTTGCAACATGTGGAGACAACTGGTCATAATGCAAAAAATAAGTGACTTGAGGGGGCCTACCCCCAAGTGAAATATCTAAAATGCAGCCCCTACACCTAAGGTTCAGAGAACTTCATGGAAGCGGGGATAAGTTGATTGTAAGAGTCAGACAGTGAAGACATGAAAAGGAAGCTGGAGCCATGCAACCCCAACAGTAGGATTGCTAAACAAGACTTACACAATGACAACAGCTGACAAGCCAATATGGATGGGAAAATTTCACAGGCTCTAACCTCGAGATTCAAAGCTATGGGTACTCAATGGCTGCTAAGTGTGGGAGAATCAGTTTTCTGTAGTGACAAGGTCCTTGATAGGTTATCCAATCTGAAAGTTGTCAGTCCTAAACATAGGAATGACACTAAATGGAATCAGTAGGTAGTGTGTACATAGACATATGTACATAGATGCAACGAAAATTAAAGAAGAGGACACCAATTTGAGAGGGAGTAGGGGGAGGTGGGAGATTTACAGGGGAGAAGCAAGGCTATAAAGGATGTATATACAGTCTTCTTGTATGAAATTCTCAAAAATTAAAAAATTAAATTTTATAAAAAGAGACTCTTTTAGTACTTCAAAACTAGGAGGCAAAAAATAAAATAAAATTCTGGGTGTGGTGGTGCATGCCTTTAATCCTAGCACTTGGGAGGTAGAGGCAGGCGGATCTCTGTGAGTTCAAGGCCAGCCTGGTCTACAGAGCGAGCTCAAGGCCAGCCTGGTCTACAGAGCGAGCTCCAGGCCAGCTGGGGCTACAGGGAGACCCTGTTTCAAAAAGTCAAAAAGACAAAAACAAACAAATAACCAAACTAGGAGGCATTGGTGAGCAAGTCCAAAGCTGATTGGTATAGGACGGGGAATGGCAGAGAATAATAGAAGGCGAAGAGCTTTACAGAAGTCAGAGACTTGAGCCAAACAAGGATCCAGAGGTTCGAACTAGATTGGGAACAAGTTTTTCCTGAATTTATAGATTTCATTTGTAAAAGGAAAGCAACAGCCTACATCTCTACATTGAGCTTCTCTTCTATTTGATTGACCTAGATTTCTTTGAGCTTTGGCTGATTACCAAAGCACTGCATTAGCAAAATGCTTCCCACTAGTGTAGATATTTAAGCTAGAAATCCAATACTCAAGTAATTATAATCAGTGTTCTCTATGCAAGTATAAGAGATAGCTCAGATGTATTTCTGAATACAGGGAAGAAACAAAGGCACACTCTGGCATAGTTCTATAAATAGGACTGATTTTCAGACCATACTAGCAATGCCATCAGAAGGTACAGAACGTCAAATACAATTGAATACTATCACATTTGAGGTTATGGGCTGGTGAGATGGTTCTTAGGAGAGAAGTGCTAGCTGTGTAAATAAAGTCTGATGATCTGAGTGCGATCCCTGAAACCCACTATGGAAATAGAGAAAAGTTGTCCTTTGACCTCCACACATGCCATGGATTGTACGCATAGACATACACACATACACACTATACACACAATAATAACTAAAATTTATTTATCTATATATACTTGTTTTGCTAAGAAAAAAGTAATACTGAGAAGTTGAAATACTTAAGGTAACAGCATTGTGTCAGTGTAGTTATGTGATTTTTGTCATAATAGGAGAAATATATAAAAGAAAAAATGTGGTAAGGACATGGGAAATTATTAGCAATAATGAACTAGGGAAGCTTAAAGCTTGAATCCCAACTAGATGTCTTAGCTCCTGTCTAGCATTTTGGGAGGCTGAGGCAGAAGGATTGCTCCAAGTCCCAGGCCACATAATAAGACCCTGGGCTACATAATAATACCTTGTCTCCTCCCCCAAAAAATGACCACTAAAAAATAACCCCAGATAGGGATGTATTTCAGTTGGTGGAATGCTCGGCAGCCATGCACAACGCCCTGGATTAAATCCGTAGCACTACTGAGCATGATGGTACATGCTTGTAATCAGGATGGTAGAGGCATGAGGAGCCAAAGTTCAGCGGCATCCTTAGCTTCACAAGCAACTTCAAAGCCAGCCTTGGGACATGAGACCCTGTCTCTAAAAACAAAAACAAAACACTTAAATCTCAAATCGGAATTTGCCAAATTCATCTCATGTTGTAACCATCTTTTTCCATGAACTCTGAAGAGGCCTGAAACATTTTTATGTTAAAATGCTTCCATTTCGGGGCTGGAGAGATGGCTCAGTGGTTAAGTGTGTAGAGGTCAAAGGAAAGCTTGCTGGAGTCAGGTCTCTCCTTCCACTATTGTGGGTTCTGGGATATAATTCATATCTTCAGGCTTGGTAGTAAGTGCCTTTACCTGCTGAGCCATTTTGCCAGCCTGCTTATGAAATTCTTGGTAAATTTTGTTTCAGTGGTTAAAATAACATTAAACTTAAAAGAGTTTAAAATTTCACTTTGAGAGGCTGGAGAGATAGCTCAGCAGTTGAGAGCACCAACTGGTCTTGCAGAGGACCCGGGTTCGATTCCCAGCATCCACATGGTGGCTAAGAACCATCTTTAACTCCAGTTCCAGGGGAATCCGATGCCCTCTTCTGACCTCCGCGCCATTGCATGACACGGGTTCACCAACCTACATGCAGACAGTACATTCATACACATAAAAAATAATTTAAAAAATGCTTCCATTTCCTGAGTCATGGCACAGTCTAGGGATAAGACTCTAGCTTCCCTGTTTCACGTTTCTCCACTTAAAACAGTGGGAATGTTACTGTTCACCATAGCATGGTCCCACAAAGTGATAACGACACTCAAAGTAAGGTTCTATGAGAGATCCAACATTTTAGCAGAGTATTGGGAGGTTCCATCAAGAGGAAGAATGATGATTCCATAGGCATTTTTGTGGGACCTTGATGAGAGTGCCTCTTTTCAGTAGTGAGAATTCCTTCTAGTCAGGAGACGGGCATATCTTAGTCTCGTTGATGAGCCTGTCCTTGAAGAGTACAAAGATCACAGTGAATAATTGCTTTTTGTTAAAGTAAATTGTTAAAACAAGTACAAAAAAGGGGGCTGGAGAGATGGCCTAGCGGTTAAGAGCGCCGACCGCTCTTACAGAGGACCCGGGTTCGATCCCCAGCACCCACATGGCGGCCGAGAGCCGTCTGAAGCTCCAATTCCAGGAGAACTCCAGCTCCAGGGGAATCCGAGACCCTCTTCTGACCTCCGCGGCATTGCACGACACGGGTGCACAGACCTGCATGCAGACAGTACATTCATACACATACAGAAATAAAAAAAAAAAATTTAAAAAAAAAAAAACAAGTACAAAAGGAGAGTCCCTGATAATTAGATGCCGAGTTAACCCTTCCTACATCAAGTCTCAATATTGTAAACATTCTGAACTGCTGGAGGGATTTGTTTCAGTTTTATCTCACTGAAGTAAAATGTTTCAGCTCCTCTGCAGAGGGTCCTGGCTGTGTATCCAAATCCACACAATCTGTTTCTTTGGGTCTCTGTTCCCCTGCTGTGAGTCCTTGGAGGAATACCACTGTGAATTATTCAGAGGTCACTGGAGACCAACAGGGTGCCTGCTGTACAATAGTGACTCTAGGAGTGTTTGTTCAATAAACTAATGTTAAGCAATTCTTATTAAGTACAAACCATATATGAGCTAGCTTTCCAAAACCATTTATCCAAGGCACCCTTTTACACCCCTCACAGTGATATGCTTACTGTCATTCCAGGCTTATGGAGGAAGAAACAGGCACAGAAAAGGTTAACATTAAGAGCAAAATCATAGAGCTATCATGGAAAGGAGTTGGATCTTGAATGTCGGGAAAATAATAATTATAGAGCAGACCATATAAGTGACTGCCAAGGTTTTGTCTCAGACCCCCTTTGTAATGTCAGAATTGCATACCTCAAGGAACCTTTCTTTTTGTTGTTGTTGCTGTTATTTTGTTTTGTTGTTGGTTGTTTTTTTTTAAATTATTTATTTTTTTATGTGTATGAATGTACTGTCTACATGTAAGTTTGTGCACCCGTGTTGTGCAATGCTGTGGAGGTCAGAAGAGGGTGTCGGTTTCCCCTGGAACTGGAGTTAAAGACAGTTCTTAGCAGCCATGTGGGTGGTGGGGATTGAAACCCGGTCCTCTGCAAGAGCAGTCGGCGCTCTTAACCGCTAGGCCACCTCTCCAGCTCCAGGTGGTTGGTTTTAAGACAGGGTCTTACTTTATAGCCCTAGCTGCTCTGAAACTCTTTAGTTGACCATGCTGGCCTCAAATTTGTGTGGTCTTCTTGCTTCTGTGTGCTGGCTAGTTTTTCTCAATTTGACACAAATTATAGACTCATCTGGGAAGAGGGAATATCAATTGAATTTTTCCCACCAGACTGCCCTGTGCACATGTCTGTGAGACATTGTCTTAATGGATAATTGAGGAACAGGGGGCTAGCTCACTGTGGACAGTGTCACACTGGGGCAAGCCAGTGGTTTCCAAGTCAGGAAGCAGCATCTCTCTCCATGGACTCTGCTTCAGTTCCTGCTTCCAGGTTCCTGCCTTGAGCTCCTGCCCTGGTTTCCCTTGTCTATGGATTGTGAAGTATAAGCCACATAAACCTTTTCCTCCCCATGTTTCTTGGGTCAGAGTGTTTTCTCACAGCAATAGAAAGCAAACTAGGACACTCTGCCATCTAAGGGCCGGAACTACAGGTATCCAGCACCAGCCCCACAAAGAAGCTTTTCCTTACCTTAAGGAGCTGAATTAAGTTTAGAGTAGCAGAAAGTAACTCAGAGCCATTTAGATATATTTAATAATTAATTTATTTAAATATAAAAGTAAGCCAATTGAATGTCAATGTGTCATAGTTTTTACTTTTCTGACATTTTTTGATTGGTTGATTGAGTGTGTGTGTGTGTGTGTGTGTTTGTGTGTGTGTGTGTGTGTGTATGTAAATACTGCATGTGAGTTTCAGGGATCAAAGTCAGGTTACTAGTTTTTAGTAGATCTCCCAAGCCATCTTGCTGGCTGTCAATATGTCATAGTTTTTTTTTCTTGGTCTTTTTGAGACCTGGTCTCCCTGTAGCTCCAGCTGGCCTGAAACTCACTATGTAGACCAACTGGCCTTGAACTCACAGAGATCCGCATGCCTCTGCCTCTTGAGTACTGGCTAATATGTCATAGTTTTTAAAGTACAAAAAGAATTGAGCTGGGCCTTTAGCTTTTAGTAGACTTATTTGCCTATTGTGAATGAGTCCCTAGGTTTCATCCCTAGTACCACAGAAACCAGGCATGATGGTGCATATCTGTTAATCCCAGTGCTTGAGATGTGGATGGAGGTAGCCTGCTGATGAGGCTGTGATCAGGTGGAAACAATTCATGCATTGGCCCTCGGTTCTGGCCTCTATGATTCTGACTGGCACTTTGCCCTTCCTCAGACGCTATCCCAGAGATCCAGGCTAGATCAAATACTGCCAACCTCTGGGATCACAGGCCACCATTTTATGGGGGATTCTTTACCCCAGATAACATGCTCTCTGGTGGCAGGGATTTAGATTTTAACCCTCCTCAAATGGCCAGCACTGAGGGAAGCAGGAAAAAATACTTCAGAACATGGCAGTGGAGGAGAAAAGAATATGAGCTGTAGATACTTGGAAGCATTCTGGAGAAAGAGGAATGAACCAGATCTGGACCCAGAGCAAAGAGAACAGTTTGAGCTAGGGCAGGAGCATCTCTTCCTGGGAAGAAGGAGGTGGTAGAAGTGGCTGGAGGGTTCATGGAAGAGCAAGGTGAGAAAACAGGACAGGCCACCAAATCCTCAGGACAGAGAAGTCACTTAGATGAAATCTGCTCATTTCATCTCAACCCAAGTGAGCTGCAGAGCAGGATGGTAAGTGACCTTGGTGCCTGGCTCAGAGCAGGGAATGAAGGCTTTTCAAAGGAGATGAAATGTCTTTCCTGAATAGCAGCCAAGTGACATCACCTTTCAGGAGACTTCTGGTCCTAGAGGGACTATTAGCTGGATTAAGTAGGAGCAAAGTCTTAAGTAGAAGAAAGTCCACAGCTAGTGGGAATAGAAGTCTGTTTATTCTCAAGGATGCAGACCACAGCCTCGCTCAAAGGCAAGAGACAGCCTCTATATACTAAGCTAAGGTAGAAGAGCAGCGCTTGAGAGAGCGAAGATTCACTTTTCATGGACAGGAAGAAACATTTTCCAGGCTGGAGAGATGGCCTAGTGGTTAAGAGCACCAACCGCTCTTACAGAGGACCTGGGTTCGATCCCCAGCACCCACATGGCGGCTGAGAACTGTCTGAAACTCCAATTCCAGGAGAACTCCAGTTCCAGGGGAATCCGAAACCCTCTTCTGATCTCCATGGCATTGCATGGCACGGGTGCACACACTTGCATGCAGAGAGTACATTCATACACATACAGAAATAAATTAAAAAATTAAAAAAGAAACATTTTCCTTTATGCTTTAGCTACCATTTTAGCTGGATTTTCTTTTGCTCTAAACAGAGGCAAAGCCAAGAATTTCTTGTAGACATGGCACATGTCATGTATTTGATAGCAGCTTCCCTTTGAACTGTTTATTCCTGACATTCAACGTGACACTAGTTAATAAATTATGAATACAAACTTCTCACTCTTTAAAACGTATTGTTATTTTCCAGACCTGGTGCTAAATATTTGTAATCCCAGCACTCAGGGTGTTGTGGTAGGAGGATTACTGTGAGCTTGAGACCTGGGTTTTATCTCCAGGTCCAGACCAGCCAGGGATACTGAGTAAAAATTGTAAATAGTAATGATTATTATTCAAATGGCAGTTACAAAATTTTGAAAGTATAGAACAAGCCAAAGAAGCAAGTGCTGGAATGTACATTTGGTAAAGTCTTGCCTAACCTTCATTCCTAGCACTACATAAACTGGGTGTGGCCGTGTGCTCCTGAGACGTGGAGAGAAGAGGATCTGAAATTCAAGGCAATCCTTGGCTATAATAGGGAGTTCAAGGTCAGCCTGGGATTACATGAGATATTTTTTGAGGAAGAATGGAAGAGGACAAAGAAGAGGAGGAGTAAATAAAGGAAAGAAGGAAGGAGAGAGACAGAGAGAGCGAGAGAGAGAGAGAGAGAGAGAGAGAGAGAGAGGAGAGAAAGATGTTGCATTTGTAATTCCAAACAAGATTATTATCCCTGTGTGGTGGTCTCTCAAGATGTTTTCCATCATTGTTTTTCTCTCTCAGTACTCTCTCAGTAATTATGTTTGGAAGTAAAGTGTTTCTTCCTGGCATCCAGACTAATGGACTAAATGACCTTGACCACTAGAAAGTCTGCAGAAGTGTTACTGTATCAACTGCATCAATTCTAGGCCTAGACTTTGTTGTTTTTGACCCAGAGCCTTGTGCTTGCTAAGTAATTGCTCTACCCCTGAGCTACATCCACAGGCCTAGGCCTAGACTTTTTAAAGAGCTAGACAACTTTCAATTTCTTTCTGGGTATCAACTTATACTGATGTAAAAAGTGTGACTTTTCAGAAACTCCATACTGTGAGGGAGCCCAGGCTGCCTTGTGGACATGTCATGAGGAAGAGAACCTCTGCTTTACATGAAACGCTTGTATTTTCCCAGTGAATTCTTCATTTTGTGTACGAGTGGAGCTCAATGGTAGAATGCGGGCTTTGCACACTGACACCCTGGGGTCAATATCCAGCATCAGAAAGTAGTGTTTGTGTCATGTGTGTATGTTTAGAGTACATCTGTAAGCACATTCATATGAAGATCAAAGGGTAGGGTGTCTGCCTCAATTTCTTTCCTCTTAATTTTTCAAGTATGTATATGTATTTATGAATGTGTATGTATGTGTAAATTGCTATACACTCACATGTGTGGGGGGGCACATAAGCCACAAGAGGATGCTAGGTTTCCTGTTGTATCATTCTCTACCATATTCCCTTGAGAGTCTCTGAACATGGAACTAGGCTGGTAGCCACCAAGCCCCAGCGAGTCTCTTGTCTTCATTCCCATAGCACTTAAGGCTATAAGAATATAAAACCATGCTCTGTTTATTTATTTATTTTTTATTTTATTTTTTTTTTTTTGTCTTTTCGAGACAGGGTCCCCAGCTGTCCTGGAACTCACTCTGTAGACCAGGCTGGCCTTGAACTCACAAAGATCCACCTGCCTCTGTCTCCCAAGTGCCAGGACTAAAGTCGTGCACCACAACGCCCAACCTTTTTTTTTTTTTTTTTTNCTAGACTTTTTAAAGAGCTAGACAACTTGTTCAATTTTCTTACTGGGAACGCGCTCAAATCAACTACTCAACTGTGTAAAAAGTTGTGACTTTTCAGAAAAACTCCCATACTGTCAGGGAACGCCCCAGGCTGCCTTGTGTGGACATGGTCATGAGGAAGAGTAACCATTGTTTACTTTGAAACGCTTGTATTTTCCCAGTGAATCTTCATTTTGTGTACGAGTGGAGCTTCAATGGTAGAATGCGGCTTTGCACACTGACACCTGGGGTCATATCCAGCAGTCAGAAAGTAGTGTTTGTGTCATGTGTGTATGTTTAGAGTACATCTGTAAGCACATTCATATGAAGATCAAAGGGTAGGGTGTCTGCCTCAATTTCTTTCCTCTTAATTTTTAACAGGATGTACTGATATATTTATGAATGTGTATGTATGTGTTAAATTGTTTACAATCTCATCATGTGTGGTGTGGGGCACATAAGCACAAGGGATGCTAGGTTTTCCTTGTTGTATCACTTCTCTCCATATTTCCTCTGAGTAGTGCTTGAACATGCGATACATGAGGGCTGGTGAGCCACCACGCCCCAGAGAGTCTTGTGTTTTCATTCCCTAGCACTTAAGGCTATAAGAACGGAATTAGTTAAAACCTGCAATGCTCTGTTATTAATTTATTTTTTATTTTATTTTTTTATTTTTTTTTGTCTTTTCGAGACCGCTGTAGCTCCCCGCTGTCCTGGAACTCACTCTGGTAGACCCAGGCTTGCCTTGACTCACAAAGATCACCTTGCCCTGTTCTCCTATAGCTGCGCAGGACTAAAGTCGTGCACCACAACGGCCCAACTTTTTTTTTTTTTTTTTTGTCTTTTTTAAAGAGTGCTTGGTGAAGGCAAATTCAGACCTGGTCCCCAGAATCCATATAAAAAAAACAGAGCATGGAATATACAACAATGCTCTGTTTTTTTATATGGATTCTGGGGACCAGGTCTGAATTTGCCTTCACCAAGCACTCTTATGCATTAATCTATCTCCCCAACCCTTTCACTTTATATATTTTAAAAATGTTCTATTTCAGCCTGGCTTGATGGTGCACGCCTTTAATCCTAGCACTCTGGGGCAGAGGCAGGTGGATCTTTGTGAGTTCAAGGCCAGCCTGGTCTGCAGAATGAGTTCAGGACAGCTGGGGCTACAGGGAGACCTTGTCTCGTGTTCTATTTCATTTAGTGTGTTTGTGTGTACCTACATGGCACAGTGAGTTTATTGAAGTCAGAGTGCGACTTTTACTCTGATTTTCTCCTTTGTCCATATGAGTTCTGGGAACCTAACTCAGATCATTAGCTTTGGCAGCAAGCCCCATTTTTGCTGAGTAATCTCTCTGGCCCTCTATTTCCGTTTAAACAATTTTGAGCCACTAATAGCTCTTGAATAAGTCCAATTTTCTCAAAAGAAGAGCAGGAAGGAATATCATCTTATAGAAACAGAAAGAGACCTTTTATGTGAAAACAAAGTTGTCTCTGGATTTCTTGATGATGACTCAGCTTCGCAAGCTTGTGGAGAACAACTCGATTTATTGCTGGAGACATATTTTATCTGGAGATGGCTCATCATTTGGTTGCAGGATTCTGAATCTAAGAGGAATGGAGGCCTGAACCCACCCATCCTTCTGTAGAAACAGTGCCAAATTTTCCACTTACAAAATATATTCTGCCTCTATGACAAAGATTATTGCTTCGGTTTTCCAAATGCAATCATAGCTTGAGAAATTAAAAATATCTGAATAATCTGTGTGTATAACAATAATTAATATTGTATTTCTAGGCTTAGATTTCAGAAATTCTTTTATATTAAATGCATGGAGGTACCTTCATATTTTGATGAAATTTAATTTCTTTGAGCGTTATTTTCTTTAACATTGTTTTGAGTCAGTTATTTTTATTTTATGTGTATAGACATTTTGCTTGCACGCATGTAAGTGCACCTGTGCATTTAAGGCCCATGGTGGCATGAAGAGAGTGTTGTATCCCTAGAGCTGGAGTTATAGATGGATATTAGCCTTACTTGCCACGTGGCCTTTGGGACAGGAACATGAGTCCTCTGTAAGAACATCCAGTGTTCTTAACCGCTGAGCCATCTTTCCAAGAGGGTAATTTTCTTAAATAAATTACTTGATGGTCTTTTTCTTTTCATGATTTCCAGATTTCTAGATTTATTCTCCGGCATTTTGGCTGTGTAGCAAATTTGTGAACATGTGGACTTGAATATCTTGCATATATCCAATGATTTACTAGAAGAATATTATTTTCTTTGAGGCAAGATCTTACTGTGTATCTCTGGCTAGCCTGGAACTATGTAGACCAGGATAGCCTTGAAATCACAGAGATCCACCTGTTTCTGCCTCCTGAATTCATGGATTAATGACATGTCCCACTATTCCCAGAAAACACAGGATCTCATTCTTTAGTCCAGGCTAACCTTAGATTCATTGTGAGGCTCAGTTGGATCTCAAACATATGGTCCATCTGCTGTCAGTCCCATGAGTGCTAGGATTACAGGTATGAGACACAATACCTGGCTGATTACATATTGAACTGAATTTTGGGTATGTTGGGTCAAATAAATATTTCACATTAAGTTTACCTGTTTCTTCATAGGTTGAAGATGTACTTACTAGAAAATGTAAATATTTAAGATTTAGTGGAGGGGCTAGGGATATAGCTCTATTGGCGGAGTGCTTGCCTAGCATGCCAAAGTGCTGAGTTCCATCACCACTACCACATAAAATTAGTGTACTAGTATATGTCCTTAAGCCAAGCATTGGGGAGGTAGAGTACTTGCCTACTGTGCATGAAGCCCCAGGCTTGCCATCGAGTACCACATAAAGAAACTAACAAACGAGAAAAATAAATGAAAAAGAAAAGACAATTCTCATAAGAAGGACTGAGGCTAGAACTTGGAGTGCTTACCCAGAATGTACAAGGCCCTGGGTTTGATACTGCTTCTCCCCTCTAAATCCGGAAGAATGTGAAAGACAGGCCTTGGTACTAGTCTGTTAGAGATAAGATGGAAAGGCTCTTCAGTGGGGCCAGGTATCCCAGTATAAAGATGGATTTCTAGCTGTTGAGAAGGAAGTATTTAGGGGTATGTATTTAAACCAAACATGTAGACATATACTATTTATATTAACTTTTACTCTGCTAAATGCATAAGGCTCTTACAATCAAACAATCCCTACTTGCTTCCATATAAGCCCCTCCTGCCCATGTCTCTATATCCTCTCCACCCCATTAAAAATCTTTAAAACTTAGAAGGTGCCTGTCTATTTGTGTTGCTATAATAGAATACTCGAGACCAATAAATATGAATAATGGAAATTTATTTCTTTTTTTAAAAAAAATTTATTTATTTCTGTATGTGTATGAATGTACTGTCTGCATGCAGGTTTGTGCACCCGTGTCGTGCAATGCCACGGAGGTCAGAAGAGGGTGTCGGATTCCCCTGGAACTGGAGTTTTCCTGGAATTGGAGTTTCAGACAGTTCTCGGCCACCATGTGGGTGCTGGGGATCGAACTCGGGTCCTCTGTAAGAGCGATTGGCGCTCTTAACTGCTAGGCCATCTCTCCAGCCCGGAAATTTATTTCTTATAGTACTGGAGACTAGGAAGTTCAAAATCAACATACCATACGTTCTGATGTCTGGTGAGAACCTCATCTTCACTTCCAATATTGAATGTTGAATGTTGCCACTTCTGGAAGGGAGAAATCTCACATGCAAGAATTGTGATGGTGGAAGAGCAAACACTTTTGTGTTTTTTTTAATAATATTTTCAATTGTTTTATTTTTTATGTGTATGAGTATTTTTCCTACATGGATGTAAGTGCATGATGTGCATGCAATGCCCTCAGAAACCACAAGAAAGTGTCAGATCCCCTGTAATTGAGGTTATAGATGGTTGTTAGCCATGATGTAGGTGCTGCGAAACAAACCCAGGTCCTCTACAAAGACAGCCAGTGCTCCTTACCATGAGCCTCTCTCCAGCCCCACTCATTTTTAAAGCATTTTTGTATGTCTATGTGTGTTGATATGTGTGTTTGTCACAGTGAGCGTTAGAGGTTAGAGGAGAGCTTGTATGAGTCAGCTCTCTGCTACCACCACACGAGTCCTGGGAACTGAACTCAGGTTATCAGGCTTGATTCGGAGTGTTTTTACCCACTGTATTATTTCAGTGGCCCTAATTCCCTGCTTTAAAATGGACCCACTCCTATAATAACACACCATCATTCTATTTATGAGAGCAAAGCTTACATGACTTAATCATATCCTAAGGTCACACCTCTTAGATGAGATTGGGCACATTCAAGGCAGTATGGCCATAGACAGGTCACACCTCTTAATACTGTTATATTGATAATTGAATTTCTATATGACTTCTGGAAGGGACAGGCATTCAAACCATGGCAATGCCATGGTTACCAAGTCATTTTTGTTGCAAGACTGACTATTGGCTGAGATGTTTGTAGTTGTAGCCCATTATTAATGACTTTCTGTCATTGGAAGCAACATTTTAACTCTTCACTCACCACTCAGTCTCTGAATCATTCACTCACTCATGTTTTCTTTTGATATTTATATACAAAGCACTTTCTAAAAATTCTTGAAGCTGTTAGTACCTTCTCATCTGATGTAAACATGACACTCCACAGTTGTTCTGCCAAACTGAGGTTGCTACGTCATGTAAACCAATCCTACGGCAGACACTGGGACAGGTGCTTGTCAAAGTTTTTCATGTTGACTCAGGTGGAGTCTTGGGTTTTCAAAAAAATAACCTGGTAAAATAAAATCCACAGTTTATAAATAACAGCCGAGTATATTAAAGGCATGTATTAAGCCATTTCCACAGCTACCACAGTGTATTTCAAGAAGTTTATGGAGATAAGTCTTTGTTAAGAATCACCACTAACATGGCCATTAAGCTTTGCATCATGAATTATCTCATTTCAAGGGTAATTGTGTTGGATTTTATATTCCTGAGAAAATAATTGGAGAAAAATGTGCTATTCATAAAAATTTTTCTGAGGCCTTGGGAACAAAAGACAGGAACTTTGAAAAGTCACGTTTCTCTCTCTCTTTTTTTTTACGCTTCTCTTTTATGTGTTGCAGTATAGTCTATACATTGACTTCCCCATGTCAGAAGCTATAGGAGCATCACTTTTTCCATGATTCACTTATTATGTTACTCGTACTGAATACATGTATTTGGCTGCTCAGTTTGGTTGATATGACTAACTGCTTATAATAGGAAGACCCACCCTGCTAGAATAACAAAATTTGTACATGTATGATGGGCACTTCCCACGGTGAGATCCATATACAATGTTCTCCCCTGAAGTGCTTGCCAAGACTCATGTCCAGTCAAAAAAACATGGCAAAGATGATGGAAATTCACTTGCTCAAATTCATCATGGTTGGCATCCTTAGCAGACTGGAGTGCTAGGCCTTCTCTTACTGCTTACTTCTCTTACTTCTATGAGTGACCTACAAACGGGCGGGCCATGTGACAAGAAACTGTGGACTTGCCTCTGAGACTGGAGGATGCCCTCTCCTCACCTTGCTGCTGACAACCAATAAAAATCAGCAGCACCATTCCCGTAGCTTCAAGGAACTTGATTTCGCCTTTCGCCAGCCACTGTATAAGCTCAGAAGAGATTTCCAAGCTGCAGATATGACTACAATGCAGTTGAAATCTTCACTGTGAGCTCATATGGCCTTAAAAGAGAATCCAGCCACATGAGGGCTATATTCCTCACCTACAGAAACTGTGAGGTAACAAGTGGGTATGATTTTGAGCCAATAGATTTGTGGCAATTTGTTGACTAGCATAAGAAGACATACACAAAAGGGTTTCCATTAGAAACTAGTTCTTCTTAGGCTCTCACTGTGAGGAACCAATGATTTAATTTCTATTCTATCTTTAAAAAATGCTTTCATGGGGCTAGAGCGATGGCTCAATGGTTAAGAGCTTTGTTGGGCTGGAGAGATGGCCCACTGGTTAAGAGCAGTGGCTGTTCTTGCAGAAGACCTGAGTTCGGGTCTCAGCACCCACATGGCTAAAAAACCAACCACAACTCCAGTTCCAGGGATCTAACACCCTCTTCTATCCTCTGTGGGCATTGCAAAACATGGGTGCAGTTGCAGACATGCATAAAATACATGCATACACATAAAACAAAAATAAAACAGAAATTGTTTTGATAGAAACCAATATAAGTAATTTATCTGCGTTACCTTAGTGTTGCCCTAAATGTGAATTATAGTTCAGCTGCTGGTTGGCCATCAGCTGCTGCCTGGTATCCTTATGTTGCTGGCATATGGAACTGCTGTTTCACTCACCTGAGAACTTGCTCAATGAGCTCCAGCTGTTTCCTAGTCTAGGCACACTGATCACTGACCTATGGTGGATACATTTCTCTTGCTTTCAGCAAAAGTGAGCCAGGATATCTTTTAGACGTCGATGAGGCAAATCCTTTTGCTTGTTAAGGATTCTATGGAGGAACAGCACGGAGAATGTTGGCTACTTCATGTTCATTTCCTGATTACCACTGAAGGCAAACTCGATGTGTGACCCAGGTGCTATCTCAACCTCTGCTGTGAAATAATGTTCCATCTCCCTAAATTAATATATCAAAATTGTAATCCCCATGTGACTGTATTTAGAGGGATGGTGTTAATTACCGAGGTAACTTGGTCTAAATGATGTTATAAGGGTGAAGTTCTTAGGGATTAATGGCCTTATTAAAGTGGGATTCCCTAAATGGAAGCCACCCCTAAGGACTGAACAGAACCCTCACCAGAACCAGCCGTACTATTACCTTAATCTTAGACTTCTAGTTTTTTTTGTTTTTTTTTTTTTGGTCTTCTTGAGACTGTCTCCCTGTAGCTCTGGCTATCCTAGAACTTGCTCTGTGGACCAGGCTGGCCTTGAACTCATAGAGATCCGCCTGCCTCTGCTTCCCAAGTGCTAGGATTAAAGGTGTGTGCCACCACACCAGGCTCAACTTCTAGCTTTTTAAACAACTTGTACTACTCTTCAGAGGACCCAAATTTGGTTCCTGGCACCCATGCCAGGTGGTTCACAACTACTTGTATCTCCAGATCCTGAGGATCCAATGCCCTCTTTTGGACTCCAAAGGTACATCCTCACCCCCACATAATTTCAAAATAAAAGTCTTTAAAAATATTTTTATAGGGGCTGGAGAGATGGCCTAGTGGTTAAGAGTGCCGACTGCTCTTGCAGAGGACCTGGGTTGATCCCCGGCACCCACATGGCGGCTGAGAGCCTTCTTTAACTCCAGTTTCAGGGGAATCCGACACCCTCTTCTGACGTCCGTGGCATTGCACGACACAGGTGCATAGATCTACGTGCAGACAGTACATTCATACACATAAAAATAAATAAAAATAAAAAAGTATATTTTTATAAATTGAAATAAAAGTGTATTATGAGAGCCAGGTGTGGTGGAGCACGCCTTTTATCCCAGCACTCAGGAGGGAGAGGCAGGCGAATCTTTGTGAGTTCAAGGCCAGCCTGGTCTATAGAGCGAGCTCCAGCCCAGCTGGGACTAAAAGGGAGACCCCGTCTCAAAAACAAACAAACAAAACACAAAAAAAGTGAATTATGAGAAATTTAAATGAGGAAGATCTACACAATGTAAGCCCATGGACCAATGTTCTCATAAAATGAAATAAAGATGAATTATTCCAAATATTCAATAAACATACACAAAACACAAAGCATAACGATTTTATTATTAAATTCAGGAGCCATAACAGTTACTCTTAAATTAGTATGTTTCTAAACATTCAGTCTCAATTTATAAGGATCTGTGCTTCAGACATTTGTTATTAAATCAACCTGAAGACAACTGGTCTTTATCGAGATTTACTATATCTTGGATGCTGCTTGCAGTCATTTCAAAGGATTGCATTTTGCTAACATGGTTCAAAATTCTGTGAGCTTCACAAATTCCCCCATTTTATGTGGAGCCAAACTCAGATTAGTGGGCTGAATTTGCCCAACGTGGGACTGCAGCTAGTAAGTACAGGAAGCCATGACCCGATCCCAGAATCCTGAACTGCACAGTATGACATTGCAGGATTCCTTTCTTTCAATTTTTTAAATTTTATTTTCGTATGTGTATGAATGTACTGTCTGCATGTAGGTCTGTGCACCCGTGTCGTGCAATGCTGCGGAGGTCAGAAGTCAGAAGAGGGTGTCGGATTCCCCTGGAACTGGAGTTAAAGACGGCTCTCAGCCTCCATGTGGGAACTGGGGATCGAACCCGGGTGCTCTGCAAGAACAGTCGGCACCCTTAACTGCTAGGCCATCTCTCCAGCCCCATATTGCAGGATTCTTTCATCTAGTATAATACCTGTGATAATGCAATGCTTAATTTATCACATAACTACTTTCCCCCTGCCCCAAGTTCCTACTTAAGGAGTTTGCTGTGCTTTTGTTCCCTAGCAATGAATCACTTATGCCAAACATGAGCTACACAAATGAGCCATGGTGATGTTCAGAAGGAAATGAACCTGTGCTTGCTCATCTCTCTTCTCACAGTTCTTCATAGTAGCGTCAGGGATGCGGAAGAGAGGAAAGCAGGCTTAGCTCGGGGATTTATGCTCCATTTATGCCTCTCATACCTTTCACTTTCTTTGCTGATGTCAGTCAGAGGTTTAAGGGTAAGTTTCCATTAGAATCACTGGGGGGATTTTTATAATTAACGAGAACACAGGCCCAGCCTAGAGAATCATTTTTGTTTACTGGGCTAAAGAAGTCCTGAAGAACAGAAATGTTTCCAAGGCCTTGCTGGGGGCGATTCTAATGTTTACACAGGCTGTGGAACCAGAATTTTTTTTTTTTTAAAGGCGAGGCGTGGTGGCCCATGCCTTTAATCCTAGCACTTGGGAGGCAGAAGCAGGCAGATCTCTGTGAGTTCAAGGCCAGCTTGGTCTACATAGCAAGCTCTGGGACAGCAGGGACTAAAAGGAAACCCTGTCTCAAAAAGACAAAAATCAAACAAACAAAAAAAGTAAGAATGGGATGAAGTATAGCTGAGTCACTTCTGCTGTGCTCTTAATGCCCTCCTGTCACATGGGATCAGCTTTCTGTCCATGGCTCCCTACGGGGAGCTGCCAGTCTGGATAAGGGTGACTCAAACAGCACTTGCAATAAGAAGCTGGGGGGAAACTTCCACCTACTCCAAATCTACAGCCAGCCTCCATCCATTCAGGTCCTCATTAGCTTGAATGCTTCTGCCCCTATTTTTCAAAATCACATTAAACTGATTTGAGTGTGTTCGTTATTCACAATCTCTGATGGCCTTGAGGACCTTCTGTATTTAATTAGGTCCCCTGGGTAGTTCTTTTTTTCCCCCCTTCTCAGTATTGTGGATCAAACTCAGAGCCTCATGCATGGATTTCAAGCACTCTACTACATAATTCTCATGTACATGTAAGGGGGTTCGGAGAAGCACTGAATGTTGACAAATAAATGCAAATTGTTTTTTTTTGTTGTTGTTTTTTGTTTTCTGAGGATGTATGGTATGCATCACCACCTGAAAGAGCATTAAGTTTAGTGGGAAAGAATTTGATTTACTCTAGGTTTTCCTAAATGTAAAATTTGACCCCATAGTTCTCACATTTCTTCGACCGACTTGTGGGTGGCAGTACTGAGGATTGAACCAAGGCTCTCCCAAATGCTATGCAAGCACTCTACCCCTGAGCTACATTCTCAGCACACAGTTCTGTATTCGTTTATGCATTTATTTATTTGATCCTTTTTGGTTTTGTTTTGTTAAGACAAGGTCTCCCTTTAGCCCCAGCTGTTCTGGAACACCCTGTGTAGACCAGGCTGGCCTTGATCTTACAGATATCCTCCTTCCTCTATGTCCTGGGTGCTGGAATTAAAGTCGTGTGCCACCACACTCAACCGTAAGTAATATTTTGAGACAGAATTTCATGTCGTCCAGGCTGGTCTGGAATTTACTACTTAGAGGAAGATACCTTTGAGCTTCTGATCTTCCTGCCTCTACCTCCTAAGTGCTGGGATGACAGGTGTGTGCTACGTCATCTGGTTTTACGTAGTGCCATGGAGCAAACCCAGGGCTTCCTGCATGCTAAACAAACACTCCACCAACCCAGCCACATTCCTGACCCCAGAACGTTTACTTTTAATGCACTATTTTTTTTTTTGAGACAGGGCTTCTTGTATCCCAGGCTAGCATCAAACTTGCCATGCAGGTAAGGATGACTTGGAACTTCTGATCCTCCTTCCTCTACCTCAAGCGTACTGGGATTTTAGGTATGTGATACCATGACTGATGTATGTGGTACTGGGAATTGAATGCAGGGCTTCACGTGTGTTAGGTAAGTAGTTCATTGAGCTATATCCCCAAGCCCTTAATGTACTGCTTTCAATCAGCTTTATACTGGGTGCTCTTAACTGCTTAACCATCTCTCCAGCCCCCAAAATAGTTCCTTTAAAAAAATACTTTGGTTAATTTATTTAATGGGTATAAGTATTTAAGCTTGCATGTATATAAGTGCACTCATGTCAAGCAGAGGAATGAAAAGGGAGTTGAATGTCCTGGAACTGGAGTCTCAGATGGTTATGAACTGCCTTGTGGATGCTTGGATATGAACCTGGTTCTTCTGCAAGAGAGTCCAGTGCTCTTAATCACTGTACCATCTCTCTAGCCTGAAATATTTATTCTTTAGTGACTGAGGACCTATATTTAATGGTTGATTGTCCTTCACTTGCCAATGGAAAGGAAAATTAGAGAACTCAAGAAATAGAGCTGGGAAAATGTCCCAGCAGGTCAAGGCACTTGCCACAAAGCCTTATGACCTGAGTTCACCCCCAGAATCCACATGGTGGAAGAAGAGAGCAAACTCCTGTAAGTTGTTCTTTGACCTTCACATGCATATTATGTGTGTGCATATGTGTGATGTATGTATTCACACATACACAGACATAATGAATAAAGTATAATAAGAATCAAAGAAATGGTTTGGCGGGAACAGATGACATCTTAAAGATCCAAATAAGCAATGCTACATGACAGAGAGCCAAGTCCACTGTATCAGCTTCGAGAAGCATTTATTTGTTAACCTATTTGTGTCTACCACTTTAAGGTAAATATATTAGTCTTAAAACAGCTCTGTGTGTATTGTGTAAAACAGAATCCAGGTCATCTGTCTTTGCTACCACAATTGTAACATCAACCAAAATCAAAATGACCGTATGCTGGAAACAATCTTAACTGGTGAATGGATAAACATATTGTGGTATATCCATAGAGTAACATCAATGGAATAATCTTCAGCTATAAAAAGGTGTAAGGTCACCCTGGTATAGTGACATGTACCTTAAATCCCAGCACTCAGAGGCAGAGGCAAGTAGATCCCTATATTAGGCCAGCATGGTGTACATGGCTAGATTCAGGCCAGGCAAGGGTACAGGATAAGGCTCTGTCTGAAGACAACAATAAAAGCAAAAATCAGGAATGAGGTACTGATGTATACTACAGTACCTCACTTCTGTTGGTGGGATATTCTTTCCCTAGGTCTCTCTCTCTCTCTCTCTCTCTCTCTCTCTCTCTCTCTCTCCCTCTCTCTATCTCTTTCTCTTTCTTAATTCTTATGCTTGAATATATGTTAAGAATCTCTTAAGAGATGACTGGGGTGTGGGTGGGGAGTGGGCAAAGGCTTCTGCCACTAAGCCTGATGCTAACCTGCGTTTGATACTCGGAACTCACTTGTTAGAAGGAGAAAAGTAACTCTCATAAATTGTCTTCTGTCCTCCTCTTGCACACTGTGGCATGTGTGTGCCTCACCCACAAAAATAGTAAATTTAAAGCCATTAAAAACCTCTTTAGGGCCGGGCGTGGTGGCACACGCCTTTAATCCTAGCACTCGGGAGGCAGAGGCAGGCGGATCTTTGTGAGTTCAAGGCCAGCCTGGTCTACAGAGTGAGCTCCAGGACAGCTGGGGCTACAGGGAGACCCTGTCCGTCGAAAGACCAAAAAAAAAAAAAAAACCGCTTTAGGGCTTGGAAGAGTGGGCCTACGCGGCGTAGGAAGTTGTCCGACCCACTCTTAGAGGACCCGGGTTCGTCCCCACACCCGACATGGATGCTGAGAGTAGTCTGTAACTCCAATTCCGGGAGAATTCCAGTTCCAGGGGAATCCGACTCCCTCTTCTGACCTCTGCGGCATTGCACGACATGGGTGCACAAACCTGCATGCAGACAGTACA
The DNA here is from genome assembly GCA_009823505.1 of Rhizomys pruinosus. NCBI lineage: Eukaryota > Metazoa > Chordata > Mammalia > Rodentia > Spalacidae > Rhizomys > Rhizomys pruinosus. The sequence continues at coordinate 1,161,155 of VZQC01007706.1, read as the reverse complement.
TTACAGAAATAAATAAAATAAAAAACCTCTTTAACAAATGCCAAGTCTGCTAAATACTGGGTCATTCTGAAATTCCTTTCTAAAATAAAATAAAGGGTCCAGCTTCACCTGAGTGGAGGTTCCTAAGGGGGAAGGAAACATCTCAAGCTGCTAGCGGCAATGCTGTGCTGTGTCTCCTGTTTCACTGCCACTGACAGGAAGATGAGTTTCAGTTTTGAGGCCAACGTGGACTATACAGTAAATGTCATGCCAACTAGGGGTATAGTCTGAGATTCTATTTATTATTATTATTATTATTATTTCTCTTTTTTTCTTTTTCTTTCCTCTTGTCACAATGCAGACTGAAGTAAAACAACACAAGTTGCCACTTCACCCAAAAGTGCTGTTCTTACTCTGCCCCTTCTTGACGGCTCAATGAGTCACTAGCAAAAGGCCCATTGACTCAGTGCTTTTAAAAGGGGAATTATTATTATTATTATTATTATTATTATTGTCTTTTTGAGACAGGTTATCCTAGCCCCAGCTGTCCTGGAACTCACTATATAAACCAGGCTGGCCTTGAACTCACAAAGATCTGCCTGCCTCTGCCTCCTGAGTGATGGGATTAAAGGCATGCACCACCATGCCCAGCATATCCTATTTTTATTTTTTTTTAATTTTTTATTTTAGATCCTATTTTTATTTATTTTTATTTTAGATCCTATTTTTATTTATTTTTATTTTAGATCCTATTTTTATTTATTTTTATTTTAGATCCTATTTTTATTTATTTTATTTTTTATTTTATTTTTGGTCTTTTCGAGACAGGGTCTCCTTGTAGCCCCAGCTGTCCTGGAACTCATTCTGTAGACCAGGCTGGCCTTGAATTCACAAAGACCAACCTGCCTCTCCCTCCCAAGTGCTGGGATTAAAGGTGTGTGCCACCACGCCTGGCTCAAGAGCCTATTTTTAAAAGTTAACTTCATGTTATATGAATTTGACCTTGGTGAAAAAAATAACTAACACCCATCATGGGTCCAGTAAGATGACTCAGTGGGTAAAGGAGCCTGCTGCCAAGCCTGACAACCTGAGTTAGTCTTGGAACTTATGTGGTAGGAGAGATCTGATTCCTGAGAGTTGTCCTAAAACCTCCATGTGCCTGGCTTTCAGCCCTGACGAATGAATGAATGAATGAATGAATAAATAAATAAATTAATTAAATTATTAATTAATAATAAATGCAAAACCAACCAACCAAAAACCTACCGTGGACTTCATGGCCCCCAAGTCAAGGAGCCAAATACTTACAAAATCTGACAAGTCCTATAGGCTATGGGATTCTTACTTCTTGGCCTCATCCTGTCCAACTCTCGTCATTCTCTCACTGGGTAAACTGGCCTCCATGAGATTCCTCTTACCTCCCAGGCAGATTCCTGACTTTCACTCCACTTTGCACTGTCTCTTCCTTCAGCTTGGAATCTACTGAAGGCATGGGCAATTGAACCAATGGTTTGGAGCTTGCTAGATAGATGCTCTGCCACTGAGCTATATCCCTGGCCTGAAAGAGGCTTTTTCTAACACCTACAGGATACCTCTTTAATCTCTGTCTTGGATCAAATGTCATTTCTTTTTTTTTTATTATTCATTTCTTTTATGTGTATGAGTGTACTGTCTGCATGTAGGTTTGTGCACCCATGTCATGCAATGCCACGGAGGTCAGAAAAGGGTGTTGGATTCCCCAGGAACTGGAGTCAAAGACGGTTCTCAGCCACCATGCGGGTGCTGGGAATCAAACCCAGGTTCTCTGCAAGAGCAGTCAGTACTCTTAACCGCTAGGCCATCTCTCCAGCCCCCATGTCATTTCTTAAGAAAGCCTTTCCTTGCCACTCTACTTCCAATCATCTTAAACTTTAACCAACCATCTTTCCCTTTATTCTACTAGACTTGAGCTTTTTTTCCTTTCTAACCAACTACAGATTTTTTTCTTATTTATTCTGTATATCCACTCCCTCCTGAAGTAATAGAATGTAGCTATATTGGGAAAAGATTTTAATAAGTTTCTGCATTCTAAGCTTGATTTATGTTGATTAAAAAAGGCCTAAAAATCAAATAAAACAAAGAATTACATATTTAAACAGATTCAATTGAGGGGACTATCTGTAGAAAATGAAGTCTCAAATCTAATAGAAAAGCAACTTTATATGGCTTTTTATTCTCTGCTAGTATTTCTGTATTTCACGAAGGCCTCAAATCATTCAGGCTGAGGCTAAAACTTGTCTCCTTTATCACAAGTCATATGAGCTTTGACTCTATAGGAGGGAACCCAGGTTGAAAGTTATTAATGGGACATGTTATCTATGAAGATGCCATGATGAAAGCTATTACTCTATATGCTTGTGCTGGATAGCTTTAGTGTCAACTTGACACACCTGGGTTGAGGGAGCCTCAATTGGGGAATTGGCTCCATTGGATTGGCCTGTGGTCACATCTGTGGAGTATTGTCTTGATGGCCAAGCAGTGTGGAAGGGCCCAGCCCACAATGAGTGGTGCCACCCTGGGCAGGTGGTTGTGTATGGTATAAGAAGGCAGGCTGGGCATGAGCCAGAGGAGCAAGCCAGTGAACAGCATTCCTCCATGGCCTGTGCTTCAGCTCCTGCCTCCAGGTTCCTGCCCTGAGTTCCTGCCTTGGGCTCCTTAAGTGATGAACTGTGACCCAGGAGATGTAAGCTGAATAAACCCTTTCCTCCCCAAGTTGGTGTTGGTCAGAGTGTTTTGTCACAGCAATGGAAGACAAACTAGAACAGAAATTGGTACCAGACGAGTGGGGTATTGCTGTGACAGACCTGACCTTGGTGTTTTGGGGAAGGATTGTGGAGGCGTTTGGAACTTTGGGCTGGGAAGATCATTGAATGCCTAAAGATTGTTGCTGTGGAGCTTGGAGCAGTTTTGCTGAAGGAGTTGTAGAAGATGGAGGCCTGGCTTGTGAAGTTTCTAGTTTCAAAGGAGAGCAGAGATCATCAGGACTGTGTAATCTGTGGGTTCTGGTCAGCTGGGGCTGTGGAGAATCAGCTGTAAGTAACAAGAGACCAGAACCTGAAGTGAAACTTTTGTGGTACTGGGGCAATTGATGCTGGTTAGCTGGGGCTGAAAAATCAGCTGTAAGTAACAAGAGACCAGCATCACTGAGGTGAAATCTTCTGGGGAGAATATCTTCAAGGTCAGCACACAGAAGCTGTGACCCAGAAAGGGCCTGAGCCTCCATCTCGAGCCAGAAGCCGGACTTGGTAACGTGTAAGAGTCTCCTATATGGTTCCGGTGTTGAAATTTGAGGGGGTCACAGAGAGCAGCCGAGGCTTGGCACTGTGAGAGGTCAGGAAAGACCATTGGTGGAAGTGCACCTCGGTTGCTGTGAAGACCCCAGGATTGCAGGGGTCATGGAGAGAAGCTGAGGCTTTGCACCAGGAGAGGTCAGAAGAGACCATTGGTGAAGGTGCTGCCTCAGTTTCAGTAGCGACCCCAGCTTTTTGGAGATGCCGGTACCCTGGGACGACCACCAAGAGCAGCGGTAGGTGTAGAATGGAGTCGGCCTGGGCCTGCGAGATGAGTGTGCCACGGACGGCAGAGTCGGAGAGGGGGAGCTGCCGAAACCCTTTGGAGCCCAGAAGATCATGAGTCCCAGGTGTCCAGCCTTGAGCTAATTTGCTGGACTTAGGTTTTGTTTGAGAGTGCCTGATTCTTCCCTTTGAAATAAGACAGTAATTGTTTTGGATTTTACAGCAGCCCACAGTTAAGAGACTTTTAATAGACTGTGAACTTTTAAGTGTTTGGACATTTTAAGGACTGTGGGGCTTTTAAGGTTGTACTGTCTTAGGTTGTGATTAATGTTAACATCATACTTTGGGGATAAGAACTGGAAAGGTGGTGGTTTAATAGTGATGTGTTTTGTGTGTCAAGTTGACAAGGGGTCAACTGTGCTGGATAGCTTTAGTGTCAACTTGACACACCTGGGTTGAGGGAGCCTCAATTGGGGAATTGGCTCCATTGGATTGGCCTGTGGCCACATCTGTGAAGTATTGTCTTGATGGCCAAGCAGTGTGGAAGGGCCCAGACCACAATGAGTGGTGCCACCCTGGGCAGGTGGTTGTGTATGGTATAAGAAGGTAGGCTGGGCATGAGCCAGAGGAGCGAGTAAGCCAGTGAGCAGCATTCCTCCATGGCCTGTGCTTCAGCTCCTGCCTCCAGGTTCCTGCCCTGAGTTCCTGCCTTGGGCTCCTTAAGTGATGAACTGTGACCCAGGAGATGTAAGCTGAATAAATCCTTTCCTCCCCAAGTTGGTGTCAGTCAGAGTGTTTTGTCACAGCAATGGAAGACAAACTAGGACAATGCTGATGTAAAAAATGATGAAAAAATAATGTTAAAAGAAGGGGGAAGAAGTGAAAACATTGTCTAGTGGGAGAAAGAAGCTTAGGAAAAATAAAAGTTGTCTCTGATCTTGTCCAAGGTCTATTTAGGTTGTCACAGCTTTCTTGGGAGCAGAGCAGGGGACAATTTAGAAGCATTGATCTAATTTTTTTCAATGTATGTTTTTAATCGATTTTTTGTGTGGATTTCAAACTATACATCTTTTTATTATTTATTTATTTATTTATTTATTTATTTATTTAATTATTTATTTATTTTTGTATGTGTATGAATGTACTGTCTGCATGTAGGTTTGTGTACCCGTGTCGTGCAATGCCACAGAGGTCAGAAGAGGGTCTCGGATTCCCCTGGAACTGGAGTTCTCCTGGAACTAGAGTTACAGACGGTTCTTAGCCGCCATGTGGGTGCTGGGGATTGAACCCGGGTCCTCTGCAAGAGCAGTCGGTGCTCTTAACCGCTAGGCTATCTTTCCAGCCCCCAAACTATACATCTTAATCACATTTAGATTCTCCTCTCTATCTGCACCTCTCCATAACCTGCACAGGATTTCATTCATTTTGTCATACATGTTAAGGCCTATAGAGTCAAGTTCATGTACCCATGAACTCTCTGAGTTCGTCCACTAGAGCCTATTGAGCCTACCTAGTATTTCTCCCTTAAAGAAGATCAACTCTTCCTCACCCAGCAGTGATCAGCTACTAGTGGTTCCTTGGCTAAGGCTGGGACCTCCAGCTCATTTCTCCACTTCTATGCTGGGTTTTGTCTCAGTTTACAGCTCTCAACTCTCAGCAGTGAAGCTCCCTTGTGCAATGAAAGGGCGATGAACAGAGACGGCCACAACTGACAAAAATGTAGAGAATAAGAGACTGCAGAGTGTGTGTCCCTGGATAGAATTCCTGATTTTTATTTTAAGACAAAGTTTCCTTAATTGCAGGCTGGCTTTGCACTCACTTTGTAGCCAAGGATAATCATGAGCTTTTGATTCTCCTCTTAAGTGGTGGGGGGTTTATAGCTCTGTGAGACAGCATACCAGTTTTATGATTCTGAGGACAGAACCCAAGTTTTCAAATAGCACATGCTAGGCAGGCACTTACTAACTTAGCTACATCCCCTGTCCTAGCAATGTCTTTCTAAAGCTGTGTTTATTCATTAAATTTCTGCAAGGTACTGGTGAGATGGCTTAGCTGGTAAAGGAGCTTCCTAACGCCTGAGTTAGATCCCTGAGACCCACATATTCGAAGGAGAGAACTTGTTCCTCAAAGTTGTCCTCTGACCCGTCCCCCCAGAATAAATATAATAAAAAATTAAAACATTTTTATTTATTTACTAATTTGATGTATATGAGTGTTATGCCTGTACGTGTGTAAGTGCACCTGTGTCGTATGATGCCCACAGAGCTCAGAAGAGGATGTCAGATCCACTGGAACTGGAATTATGGACAGTTGCATGCTGCCAGTGTTTGTGCTGGGATTCAAACCCAGGTCTTCTGCAAGAGCAAACGGTGCTCTTAACTGCTGAGTCATCTCTCCAGCCCCATAATAAAACAGTTTTGAAAACCTGTGTAGGATGTTGATGTTGACCGTGAGATGTCCAAAGAACTGAATATTAGCACTTAAAATGAGACAATAGGACCTATCATAAGAGGAGTGAAAGTCTGAGAAAAAAACAGGAACAGAGAAAAAGAAAGACCAAGAATTTAGAAATGGACCACTGCCTGAAATATATTTGTACGTGAACAGGAAGTTGCTTTCCGAAAACCAGGCCACAGACTTGCACATGGACTTGCACAAGGGGTGCTGGGATTAGAACACAGCATTCCGAGCTCAAATGGCTCTATTTTACTGGTAGTATTTCTGTTCATTTGCATCTATACTGTGATTAGAGACACTGCTCTTTGATGCTGAAGAATGCAGAAGCAAGATATGTTATATCCATTTCTTCGAAGTTGCCATTAAGACTGAAAATGTGCTTCTGTTTGTTTCAAGCATTGGGAGATTGAATATTATGGTGGAGGCTAATGCAAAGTTTGCAAGTTCAAAGTCAGGCAGGAGAATTTAGTGAGACCCAATCTCAAGACAATACATATACAGATGTCACACACCTGTAATCCCAGCCCTTGGAGGTACAAACAAGAGAATTGTAGAGCAGTATAGCCTTGACCTCAGGAACAATTCTGCAACAGTAGAATTAATAATGATAAAATTCAGAAATGGCTGAAAATGTATCCCAGTGAGAAAGCACTTGCCTAACATGCACAACAAACAAAAGAAATGCGAGCAGAATTGTGCTAAGAAGACTCTGAGTACCAAGCTTCCATTTTGAATGAGGAAGAGTTGCGTTGTCAGTCAGTTCCCATTTTTTGCTTAAAGAAATGCTTTCTAACTTTACATTCCATGATCCTGGTATCAATCACTCACATGGATTCCATCTGAGGAAAAAAATCCCTCAAGAAACAAATTGAGAGGTGTGTGTGTGTGTGTGTGTGTGTGTGTGTGTCAGAGAGAGAGAGAGAGAGAGAGAGAGAGAGAGAGAGAGAGAGAG
>VZQC01007706.1:1117461-1153908 GCA_009823505.1 Rhizomys pruinosus | reverse complement strand
TTTTTTGTCTTTTCCAGACAGGGTCTCCCTGTAGCCCCAGGTGTCCTGGAACTCGCTCTGTAGACCAGGCTTGCCTTGAACTCACAAAGATCTGCCTGCCTCTGCCTCCCAAGTGCTAGGATTAAAGGTGTGTAATACCACGCCTGGCTAGCCTAAGTTCTTTCAAAGGACAGCATGCTCTTGTGTTCACCAGGAAAGCCTATGGGGTGGGGTTGAGGGGGAAGCACCTCTTACGATTTCTTGTAGGTTCCAAAGAAGCCATTTCCTCTTAGAGTTCTTACCATGTAGTGTGAGAGCTGTCTAAGAGACTCTAAATAACCACAGTCAGAAATTCTCTACCGAAGAAAGAGGAAGGCAAAATGCTATTTGGTCATCTCTGGAGACATTTTAGGTTGTCACTGTTGGGCAGGGAGGTGGGAAAGAAGAGTTGTCACTGAGTGGAAGCCAAAGATGCTCCTAGCAGCATCCTGTGCACGACAGTTCCTACAATGCAGAATTATTCGACTCCATATTACCAGCGTCCAGGTTATGAAGTCCTCACCCCACCACTAGCCTTAAATATAAAGCTGTTTAAAACATCTTCCCACTGCTGCAATTACCCAGAACAAGTTTGATAAAACAAGAACCGAGCAACCCAGTTAGTAATACTTCCTCCTTCCTCTTTCCCATCCCACAGAAAATCATTAAATAAATGTAAGCATGACCTATTTCAGTAAACAGACTTTGCAAGCAATCTCCTTAAATATGTTTCACTACAATTTCTGCCATTCTCTAGAGGCTATTATGTGCCCAGTGAAATCAGTCAAAGAGCAGTAATAGTTAAAATTGATAGTAACATTAGTATTGCTTGGTTAAACTTACTGAAATTACAGGTGAGGCAAAAAAAAAGTTTGCATGTATGAGTTTCATTAAAAAGAAACACCTCATTTGTTTGGAGCTCCACAGTTTGAGGAAAAAAAAAAGTAAAATGAATGTTAAAACCATCTTTAGGGGCTAGAGAGATGGCTCGGTGGTTAAGAATACCAACTGCTCTTGCAGAGGATCGAGGTTCTATTCCCAACACCCACATGGTGGCTAAGAACCATCTTTAAGCTGGGCATGGTGGTGCACGCCTTTAATCCAAGCAATTGGGAAGCAGAGGCAGGCAGATCTTTGTGAGTTCAAGGCCAGCCTGGTCTACAGAGCGAGTTCCAGGACAGCTGGGGCTACAGGGAGACCCTGTCTCAAAAAGACCAAATATATCTATATATCTATATATCTATATCTATATCTATATCTATATCTATATCTAACTCCACACATTACACAAAAAGAAATCAGTTTAGATGCTGGAGAATCAATTCTTTGATGGAGAAGTCCTGGTTTCATTGTTGAGTTAAAGGAAAGAGGGTCTTAATTATTCACAATGCGCGGCATCAGCTTCTAAGAACGATGCTTTTCTCCTTGGATTATTAACGTGACAATCCACCTATCATGAGCTGTCACTTTATTTCCTACATTATAAGAAATAAAGAATTAATAGAGTAGTTATTTGGTGACTTGTCAAAATCTCGCGGTCAGTCTGTACTTAAGTATTTTGGTGCTATTGTTTCTTTTCTTTAACATGACCTTGGAGGTCATAACCTAGCGGCTTTGTTTTACAGATAAGGAAACTGAAAATCAAGGTCACAGACTGGTGGCACCAATTGTTCTCAACTCCAAAATTTCTCAGCTATCCCACTAATGTTCTTTGTGCAAACTTCTACAAGCTATGGTCAGGACTTTCTGTATTTACACTGTCAAAGGATCTTGGGCTTCATATTTCAAAAACAATCATTAAGTTTCCTACTAGGAAAAAAGACCTAAGTTCTGTTTCCAGCTTTGGACAACAGATTATAAAGGAGCTCACAGTCGTAGGGGCGGCTACCCAACACATATTAACTGCTTGACGGACTGCGAATTTACATGCCACGTATTAGCCAACATCTACAGATATATATATATATATATATCTATTATATATTATCTATAGCTATAACTATATAGATCTAGATATTATGAATAGTATAGCTATATGATATTAGCTATATTTGGTCTTTTTGAGGACAGGGTTCCAGTAGGCCCCAGCTGTCCTGGAACCGCTCTGTAGACCACGGTCTGGCCTTGAACTCACAAAAGATCTGCCTGCCTCTGCTTCCCATTGCTTGGATTAAAGGCGTTGCACCACCATGCCCAGCTTAACAGATGGTTTCTTTCAGCCACCATGTGGTGTTGGAAATCGAACCTCGATCTCTGCAAGAGCAGTTGGTATTCTTAACCACGAGCCACCTCTCCAGCCCTAAAGATGGGTTTTTTTTTTTAACATTCATTTTACTTTTTTTTTTCCTCAAACTGTGGAGCTCCAAACAAATGAGGTGTTTCTTTTTAATGAAACTCATACATGCAAACTTTTTTTTTGCCTCACCTGTAATTTCAGTAAGTTTAACCAAGCAATACTAATGTTACTATCAATTTTAACTATTACTGCTCTTTGACTGATTTCACTGGGCACATAATAGCCTCTAGAGAATGGCAGAAATTGTAGTGAAACATATTTAAGGAGATTGCTTGCAAAGTCTGTTTACTGAAATAGGTCATGCTTACATTTATTTAATGATTTTCTGTGGGATGGGAAAGAGGAAGGAGGAAGTATTACTAACTGGGTTGCTCGGTTCTTGTTTTATCAAACTTGTTCTGGGTAATTGCAGCAGTGGGAAGATGTTTTAAACAGCTTTATATTTAAGGCTAGTGGTGGGGTGAGGACTTCATAACCTGGACGCTGGTAATATGGAGTCGAATAATTCTGCATTGTAGGAACTGTCGTGCACAGGATGCTGCTAGGAGCATCTTTGGCTTCCACTCAGTGACAACTCTTCTTTCCCACCTCCCTGCCCAACAGTGACAACCTAAAATGTCTCCAGAGATGACCAAATAGCATTTTGCCTTCCTCTTTCTTCGGTAGAGAATTTCTGACTGTGGTTATTTAGAGTCTCTTAGACAGCTCTCACACTACATGGTAAGAACTCTAAGAGGAAATGGCTTCTTTGGAACCTACAAGAAATCGTAAGAGGTGCTTCCCCCTCAACCCCACCCCATAGGCTTTCCTGGTGAACACAAGAGCATGCTGTCCTTTGAAAGAACTTAGGCTAGCCAGGCGTGGTATTACACACCTTTAATCTAGACTGCGGAGGCAGCCGGCAGGGCAGATCTTTGTGAGCTTCAAGGCAAGCTTTGGTTACAGAGCGCGTTCCCGGGACACCTGGGGGGCACAGGGAGACCTGTCTGGAAAAGGCCAAAAACAAAACAAAAAAAAAAAAAAAAAAAAAAAAAAGAACTTAGGCTTAATTAAGGAAAGTATTCCTCTGGGGCTTCTCTATGGCAAGTAAGTAATGAAATTTGCTTTATCTTGGATAAAAAGATGTTATTCTACAAACGCAGGAGGAAAAGCATTATGGATTTTGAATTCTGAATCTTTTCTTATTCCCAAATAGGCTAATTTTGCCCACAAAACAAAGTGGCTTCTGCTGTGGTGAGAACGGAGCCTTCTTCGTATGTCCGTCACTTAGGGGTCGTATGGTCGTATGTCCTTGTGATTGTTGGAAATTACAAAGCTCTCTCTTCTCTCTCTCTCTCTCTCTCTCTCTCTCTCTCTCTCTCTATCTCTCTTACACGCACACACACACACACCAAACACACACACCTCTCCATTTGCTTTCTTGCAGGGATTTTTTTCCTCAGATGGAATCCATGTGAGTGATTGATACCAGGATCATGGAATGTAAAGTTAGAAAGCATTTCTTTAAGCAAAAAATGGGAACTGACTGACAACGCAACTCTTCCTCATTCAAAATGGAAGCTTGGTACTCAGAGTCTTCTTAGCACAATTCTGCTCGCATTTCTTTTGTTTGTTGTGCCTGGTATGCAAGTGCTTTCTACTGGGATACTTTACAGCATTTCTGAATTTTATATTATTAATTTNCTGTTATTTAGGTAACTGTCAGTTGGGATGTCAGTTAGACCTGAAGCCCATTCCCTCCTACAAAACAGTAGTACCTCTACCTTAATGTCAGTCTAAATGACAATTTAGAATTTTCCAAGCAAATCTATATGCAAAAGAGATTGCCTAGGAGCACAGTGTAGCATGCAGCACTGTCTCATGTCTTCCCTCTGAGACGCTCTGGAAAGCTGAAAGCAGGAGAAAACACGAGGCCAGAACACAAAGACAGGGGCAAGCAGCAGCACTACCTGTTTTTTTTTTTTTTTTCCTCTACTGGAAGTCCCTGGCCAGAAGATATGCCACAGAGAATGCAGGTATCTTGCAGGGACGTATACACCCATGCTAGGCCCGGAAGGAACCCTGGGGAAGACGAGTTCTGCTTGTTTCTCTACCAATTTTATTCTCCTGTCCATATTACCAACCCGGGGCATATGGTTATCTAGGTTATTCCTTCCAGCCACATGTAATTATGTATGATATGGTTTTGACATTTTTGCTTACCCAACGCTGTCTTGCCTTTTCTTCTCTTGATGGTCTGGAATTCAGATGGGACACAACGGCAAAGCCCACTAAATCCTAAACCAGGTTTACTCATTCATTCATTCATTTCTTGATTTAAGGGGTTGGAGGTATCGTTCATTGGTAGAGTACTTACTTGCCTAACATACACAGGATCTTGGGTTTGTGTCACAAAAAGGCAGAAAATAAAACAAAAAGAAATAAAAAACCCTAACCACTTATTGATTTTTAATTTTTTTATTATTTTTTATGTGTATGAGTGTACTGTCTGCATGTAGGTTGGTGTATCAGTGTCATGCAATGCCATGGAGGTCAGAAGAGAGCATTCGATTCCCCTGGAACTGGAGTAAAGACGGTTCTTACCCGCCAGGTGGGTGCTGGGAATTGAAACCGAGTCCTCTGCAAGAGCAGTAGGCACTCTTAACCGCTGAGCCATCTCTCCAGCCCCCACTTACTGATTTTTTCCCCATATTTACAATAGTTTAGAAGAAAGAAGTCTAATATAACAAAAATGGAGGTTTAAAAGACCATTAGTGAGTTACAAGACTGGTCAATATGGTAACTATAGATAATTAAGTATTAGCTATATAAATCAATTTTTCAAAAAATAGGTAGCATTTTGACGCATCCCTTAGGTTATTAAACTGTGTGACTTTAAGAATGGGAAATAGGGAAAATGGAAGGAGAATAAGAAAAGTCATCTTCTACTTAAGATATATTGAAGCTGGGCGCGGTGGCGTGCACCTTTAATCCCAGCACTCGGAGGTAGAGGTAGGCAGATCTCTGTGAGTTCAAGGCCAGCCTGGTCTACAGAGCGAGGTCCAGGACAGCTGGACCCCAGCATAATAGCAGCCTCCATTAATCTTGCAGAAGGGTTTTTTTTGGTTTGATTTTTTTTCCCTTCATGATGGAAGTGTAACCTGCTTGCACAGCTTGTAAGCATACATCCTCATGTATGAAATTCATCTGCCTTGGAAAGAAAAATGCTCGACTCAAGACTACTGGGATCTGAAAGCTTAGTTTACAAGAGTCTGAGCTTCTTAGAAGTGGTGTTAGGGCTCTTTCAGGCTCTCCATTAATGCTTGCTCAGTAGCGATAAATAACATCAACTGGTAGTGAGAGCAAATTAGTAACAGAAGACTGCTAAAAGAGCTTCCGTTTTAGCGTCATTTCCCAAAAGGAATCACTCAGCTATTACAGTGGATCATGGCCTTTCCATCTCTAAGTGGACTTTTTAGGACCCATAGGGATGACTGCTCAAAGAAAAGCAGCTTAACCCGAAGGATTCTTTAAGAGCATCTTAGGAAAGGCTCTACACCCAGGCCTTTCCTCAGCTGGATCCAGCTTGTCCTTTGTGCAGTACATTTAGATGTTGCAGTAAGGAAAAATTAAATTGGTACAAGCAATCAAATGGCTTTATCAAGGTGTAAAGGGAGTGTGTGTGATGAATACGAGAATTGGTCAGAAGCTATTGTGTCTTGTGTGAAGGTTTCTGGCTGCAGTTCTACCTGATGGTTGCTGTGACCGCTGCTGTTTATCACATGCTCATGAGGAACCCCAGGAACTTCCTGTTCCATGTGACCCATGAGAAAGATGACAAAGTACAGTGCAGTTTTCCTTGTCTTTCTTTCCTTTCAAAGCTAGAGGGAAGAAGGAAAATTTAGACTTTGTATTTTTTTTTTTTTTTTTTTTTTTTTTTTTTTTTTTTTTTTTTTTTTTTTTTTTTTTTTTTTGGTGGTTTTCTCTTTAGGATCCCTCACCTTGACTCGACTCCAGGGCTGTCCTGATGAATTATTCTCTGTGTGCTCTACTCTGTTGACTCCAGATGGCTTTTGAGGAAACCACCCTCTCCTCTCAGTCTGGGGCCCTAGCCCTCCATTGGCACCTTGGGCACCGCCAGGCCCGGTCGGATCCTTTTTTGTGATTTCAAGTCCAGCCGGGTCTAAAGAGGGGTTCCAAGGACAGCTGGGGCTAGTCAGGGAGAACCTCGTTTTTCTGGTATTATTATAGAGTATAGAATTTACCTCATTATATTTGATTAATTAAATAATTTTATATATAAATAATATAATATTTAAAATTACTATTAATATTAATTATTTTTTATAAAAATATAAGTCAATTTATCAGCCCAAGTTTTCGACCCCATTGTTCGCTTTGCTCTCTGTTCTTTCACGCTCGCCTTCTGAGCCTGCTAGGCTCAAATAGACGGAGAAAGCAACCAAGGAAGAACTTGCCACTGTTACTTTTGTGTAGTACCATCATGTGCCTAATTGGGGGTCATAATGGTAACAGAGTTCGAATGCAGCAGATAGACCTCCCGCCTTGACCCTCTGAATCCGATCCCAAGCTGCTAGGATAAAGATGCGTTTGGCGCACAACCAGCCAAACCGCGGGGTCAACACTTAGACCTTAGTGGCCATCTCTAGGTTTCTGAAGAGTTATCTGCTATAGCCAGAAACTTCCAACAAGGAAAACATACTTCAAGAATCTTTTCCATAATAGCTTATCGGAGATCATAAATTTAGCTCTGGGTGTTGAAAAGGACGAATTATCCAGAACACATACTTCCTTTTATATACCGAATTTGTACACCAATAGCTCCATTATCCTTTGGAAGGAAATTTAGCTGTGTAGTGATACCCTATCGGAACTAATTAGTCAATGCAAGTTTTAGCTAGTGAGTGCTTGTTTCTCCTCTACGATGGCCATTTGTCCGGGGGACGAACAGCGGGAAAGGTGGATGGAACAACAACAGAAGACGGGTATGTTGTCAGCCTGGGCGTGGTGCGAGCATGCCTTTAAAATAGGGAACCAGGCAGCACGGGGATTGGGTAGGGCAGCAAGGCAGGCGTGGAATCTGCTGGGTGAAGTGTCGCAACGGTCGGCTGCGCTTGGTGTACCGTAAACACCCTTTAGTCGCTTAGAATGCATCTGGCAAGGCCAGCTGTGAACTCTAAAGAGACCCTAAAGGTAGACCTCAAAATCAACGTTGTTCGGGGACATGAAGGAACTAAAAAACTATAAGCGCTGCAGGATCTGGTCATGGTTTTGGGTCTTAATGAGATCTAAGAAGGTTTGCAGCTCTGTCCTATCTTGGAATCCTAAACCAACCAAGAAAAAAAATTAGGAAGAAATGTGCTCTCTTGCTAAATGATTCAGCAACGGGATATGCTACGAATCCAAGTTAGCCTCTATGAGGTCGCTATCCCCAACGCGAATTGCGCCTTCATACCCTTTTATTATCATTATTGGGAGATTTTGGTATTTTATGAAGAGCGGCCCTGACATCAGGAACTCCACTCATCGTGTAAGTAGCCTGAGGTGCCTAGTGCCTCTGTTAATCTCGGACAGTAGATCCATCTAAAGTGAGATAGCCTTGACCGATTAAAACACAGTCACTGGGCTAATCAAACGACAGTACTTTCCCCATCCCATGTTACCTTAATTTTTGAAAACATAATCACTAAGCTAAGTCAACAATAGCAACTAGTTATTTTACCAGTTTTATTTACGCTACTGAGAACCAAAGCCATTTAAATTGGAGAGGCGCTTGAAAAAGTGGTGGGGTGGAGTCCCTACACCACTATGGCTAATCAGAAGCTCGAGACTCTTTTGTAAACTACAGCTTTCATCCCTAGTAGTCTCTGAGTCGACGCACATGGCGGTGATTTGCCGACTATATTCGCGAGAGAAGGAGGGCGCATTCAAGTATTATAAATACAGATTTGTTACTACAGGCCAAGGATGTTTATCAAGGCCTAGTTCAAGAGTCCCAATCCTTTTGGAGAGAGACCGAGCAGAGAGAGAGAGGTAGTAGCAGTAGAGAGAGAGATGAAAAGCCGAAAGCAGAAACATAGGGAACAAGGTGCATACTGGTCACCAGTGTTCAACTCAATGCCCGAGCCAATCGGTTCATAGTTCTGATGGGAAAAGAAAAACAAATTCCCAAAACACGACAGAAATAAAACCCCTTTATCTCTGCAGAGATATGAAATCGCGAAGGGACATATATCTTTTGCTGGGGTCCGCTGTCCCTGACCTCGCTCTGTAGACCAGGCCTGGCCTTGGCACTCACCAGATCATTGCCTACCTCTAACCTCCGATGCTGGATTAAGGTGCACGCCTCGCGCCCAGCTTCAATATTCTTAAGTGACGATGAATTCTCCTATCTCCTTCCATTTTCTCTATTCATCTTTAAAGTCACACCAGTTATTAACCCTAGGGATGCGTCAAAATGCTACCTATTTTTTGAAAAATTGATTTATATAGCTAATACTTAATTATCTATAGTTACCATATTGACCAGTCTTGTAACTCACTAATGGTCTTTTAAACCTCCATTTGTTATATTTAAGCTTCTTTCTCATAAAATATTGTTATGGGGAAAAAATCAGTAAAGTGGGGGCTGGAGAAGATGGCTCGCGCTAGTTATACGAGTGCCTACTTGCTACGCTTTGAGAGGACTGCGGGTTTTCCATTCCCAAACCACCTTGGTCCGTGTGAGAAAAATACGTCTCTACTCTGTGGTATCAGGGAATGACGAATGCTCACTATCGACTCCATACAGGATTGGCCTGAGCCCAGCTGACCACTAGCCACCAACTCAACCTACCACTCTCGCCGCGACCAGGTCACTACACCATAAAATACTCACCCTGGGCATCTCCAACAAATAATTAAAAAATCAATAAGGTCTCCACGGGTTTTTTATAATTATCCTTCCTTCTCTTGATTTATAATTTTCTGAGCCTTTTTGCCACTGCATCACAACCCAAGATGCCTGTGTATGTTAGGCAAGTAATCTACCACACCAATTGAACATCACCACCTCACCCTTTAAATCAAGACACTAATGAACATGAATGCGGTAACCTGGTTTAGGAGCGATTTAGTCTGGGCTTTGCCGTTGTTGTCCCATCTGACATTCCAGACCCATCAAGAGAGAAAAGGCAAAGACAGCGTCTGGGTAAGCCAAAATGTCAAACCATATCAATACATATTACATGTGGCTTGGAAGGCAATAACCTAGATAACCATAAATGCCCCGGGTTTGTAAATCATGGACAAGGGATGATAAATATAGC
This sequence comes from Rhizomys pruinosus, assembly GCA_009823505.1. Classification (NCBI taxonomy): domain Eukaryota; kingdom Metazoa; phylum Chordata; class Mammalia; order Rodentia; family Spalacidae; genus Rhizomys; species Rhizomys pruinosus. The sequence continues at coordinate 1,144,287 of VZQC01007706.1, read as the reverse complement.
GGTAGAGCAAACAAGGCAGAACTCTCTTCCCCAGGGTCAATTCCGGGCCTGAAGCTTGGGATTGTATAGACGAATAAAACACGTATAACTCGGGACATACCTGGCAGTCCCTTTAGTGAGATAAAATCCTTCTGGCCAAGAACTTGCATTCCGTACGGAGGACCACAGCTCGGAATCAGTGTATTGCCCTGCTGCCTTATGCCCTGTTTTCTGGTTGCTCTTGTATCCCTGGCCTCCCGTGTTTCTCTGCTTCCGGCTTACCCCCGCGCCTCTCCGGCCCGCCGCACTGAGACGTCTGCTTGTCTGCTACTACCGTTCTTGTTGACTTCTACAGAGGTCTCCTGTTTTTCGTCGCCCCTTAATCGCTAGTCCTCTTTGTTTCGAGACCACTCTAAATCGAACTTTCGTCTCCTTATGAAGTATAAGAGTGACCTACAGTCTAACGATAGAGCTGCGGCTTTCTTACTCGCTTGTTTGATGTTGTGAGGCAATCGCGCGCTTCGCGGGTCTAACTTGGAAACACACCAACCGCAGTCCTTAACTAAAAATTAACCAAAGAGCACTCCACACTACTTACAGAGGCAAAAGTGAATTTCATTTAGTACTTGCCCTACGTGGGGGCTCAATTCTTTCGAAATGGACGAAGGTCACCCTGGATGCTTGCCGCCATTGGGCAATTGGAGGTTGCCCGGCATGTAAAAGGAGCCCGGTCTCTTCTATATCTTTACGGTGATATTGGACTGGGCGCTGGCATCAGATTTCTAATAAGACTTAATCTTTGTTTCTCGGTGCAGCACATTTATGGAATAGGAGTATTGATACATATTTTCTCACTATTTATTAGAGTCGTCGGCTACTTGAAATGTTTTAATTCCTATCTTGTCTTGCAATTTAGTTAAAGGAGACTTTATCAAGGGTGCAATTACTAAGTTAGCTTATTATTTGATTGGTAAAAATTCTTCAGGTAGTCTGTACTAGTATTTGGTGCTAAATTGCTCTTCTTTTTTTAAATGATTGGAGTCAACTGCCGGCTGTATTACAGATAAGGAAACTGAAAACAGGTCAGACTGTGGCACCACATTGTTCTCAACTCAAAATTCTCCAGCTATCCTAATGTTTTGTGACTTTAAGTGCTTATGTGGCTCACAATAGTGCCTCAGAGTGACATGATGTGCTGTTACTTAGTAAAGAGCTGGGTTGTCAACCAGGAATCTTGAGAGCTTTCTCACTCCTTTCCCCAAAAACACCTGGTAAATAACGTGTCCGCTACTTTAAGAGATGGTTACATAACAGACCTAAGTATCTGTTTCCTTGCTGTCCATGTGTTGGGATCTACCACAGAGATCTGAACAACCAGAGCCACAAGGGTCTCTTAGGATACCAAAACATTATAACTCTCTGCACATGATTGCAAGCTGGACTTGATATTCTTGAGACGACTATTCCCACTTCTATATCACCACACCTAAGATTATATACTAACTTAAGGCCTATTACTATTATCTCTATTTCATACTAATGCACCTACTATTTACGTAGAGTTATAAGAGGATTTGATTCACATTAGGCCATTCTCTGGTTTCTTAAGATCATAGATTTCAGATTGATAATTAGACAGCATTGGTAATAACATCCCTCTTTGTCACTTTTTGAATGACCAGAGGTTCTCCCTGTACCCCAGCTGTCCCTGGATACTCGTCTTCTTACGCTGGTAGGCACACCAAGAGCATCAGAGACCTACTGTCGAAAACTCCAAACGATTGCATTCTCGCGTGGCTCTGACTTCCCATTGTCGACTTGGACTTACAGCGTGTACCACCATGCCCACTTAAAGATGGTTCTATCTCATCATGAAATCGTGCTGCTGGTTGGGAACTTAGAACACCCCTCGATCACTTCTGCAAGGAGCCAGTTGGTATTTAACACTTAACCACTGCAAGAAGCCATCTCTCTAGCCCACGTGAAACTGAATTGCGTTTGGGTTCTCTTAATATTTCATTTACCTTTTCTTCTTTTGTCCGCCTCGCATCTGTGGCTCCAACATGAGGGGTGGTTTTTTTTACAAAATGAATCTTATCTACCTATCTGATCTCCTTTTAGTGATTCTCTTTTTTTGGCTGTCCCCTTTTTTGGTCAAAATACTTTCCGGTAAATGATTTTGGGGTTCAATCGTCAAGCTCAAGATCACCATCATATGTTAGCTGAATCTCTTCAATTTACTATTATCGAGCTCTTTGACTGTTTCCTTCAAACGGGCAATAATCTGGGGCACTGCTTAAGAGAGGGACGCATAATCGTGAAGAGTGAAATCATATAAGTTACAAGTCACTTGATGTCTTTGGAGCTTCAAAGTCTGTTAAGAACTGCACAATGGTCAACCGGTCATCTTCTGTATATTATGATGCTCCCTCTTTAGGGGATTTCAGGTCTTGGTGTTTGGAGGCATTGGGAAAGGGGGGAAGGAAGGAGGGGTATTACCTTGGAGCTACGTGGGTTGCTCGGTTCTTTGGTTCTTCAACTTCGTTCTTGAGTGGGGTAGAAAATTTCTTGCAGCAGTGGGGAAGATGTTTCAACAGCTTGTGAATATTAGTTTTCTCTCAAAGTGCTAGTTGGGTGGGGTTGAGGACTCATCCTGGACGCTGGTACAGGGATCACGGAGTTAGCGAGATAAAAATTCTTTGACCATTGTCAGAATGGTCGTGCACGGAGCTGCTCACGGACTCTGGCTCATCCTTTGGGATACTTAACCACTCGTGCAAACACAAATCCTCCTTTCAATCTTTCTTCTTGCATCAGACTTTGCCTATCAGTTTGGAGACCTAAAGTGTGACAAATGTCACGTTTGCGCAGATGAAGGAACCAAACTTATATTATGACTAGAAGACCTCTATTCTTTTTGGTTTACAAAGCCCTACAAGAAAACTTTCACTTCCCTCATGGATTTTTCTTTCCGGTTGAAATGGCGGGGCCGCATTCCAATCAGCCAGGACCTGTAGTTGGCAAATTTATTTGTTCACCAGTCTCTCGCGTCAAAAATTCTCTCCCCCAGATGAGGCTTCAAATCTATCGGACGAACACTCTATTGTTCTTTATACGTTCTGAAAAATCTATGTTCTTTCATTATCCACTTTCGCTGACACAACTTAAAACCGGTAGCTTAAGAGTAGTCGGTCAACACTAGGTTCATGCTCAGCCCGCCTCAAAACCTGAATACGCTTTACCTGGCACCCATCGTTGGTGCCCTCCACAAGCCATCTCGTAAGGTTTTGACACAGAGCTAAACTAGGCATAAGCGACTCAGAGAGACACCTGACGCGTCACGTGTATTAACACACCGATCATAAGGCTCACTTTGCGGGTACTCCATTACTCATGCTTTCCTCAGGGGCTGAAGGGTCTGGGCTCACGAGGGTGAGACGCGGGGCCTGTCGGTCAAGTGCCATCAATTTTCTTTTGAAAAGACCTCGATTTCTTTTGTGATTTTTTCCTTCTATAAGCAGCCACGTATGAGCATGGCTCTAACTGAGGTCGAGCTTCAGGCCGCTAAGCGACAGCGGAAACTCTCTATAGTTTGGTAACCAAATACAAAAAATCAATAAAAAAAATATACTCATGGCCATAATGAAAGGAAGGTTACATGAAGTCTACGGGCTTGGCATGCGCAAGGTAATCATTATGCTGAGATTATTTGCTAGGTCTCATCTTTGGATAAATGAGCAACTGTTATTTTCACACAAAATTGCAGGGTGCATAAAGCATATTGGATTTGGCAATTCTTACATCAGCAAGTATCCCATTTAACTCCAGTCAGTTACTGGTCCTCCCACATAGGTATATTGTGAGTCACATCTAGCCCAACTGTCCATACGATGAAAGACTTGGAACCACGATGGAAGGTAGGAGGGAAGAGTGAAAAGGAGAGACCGTGTCGTTCGGTTCCGTGGCAGAGCTAGGAGGGTGCGAATGTTCTTGGTGTTGTTGGAATTCAGTCCTTCCGATCTCTCTCCTCTTCTCTCTTTTCCTCTCTCTCTCTCTTCTCTCTACGGCTGACACACAACAACCACACCACACACACAGCCCTCGTCAATTTGTTTCTTGAGGGATTTTTTTTTTCCCAGGATGGAATCCTGTGAGTGATTGATACCAGGATCATGGAATGTAAAGTTAGAAAGCATTTCTTTAAGCAAAAAATGGGAACTGACTGACAACAACCATTTCCTCATCAAAATGGAAGCTTGTATCAGAGTCCTTTCTTAGCACAATTCTGTCGCTTTCTTTTGTTTGTTGTGGCATGTTAAGGGGCAAGTGCTCTCTACTGGGATACAATGTGTTAGGATCGGAAACCTTTCAATTTTTTTTTCTATTTTTTTATTATTTTATTTTTTTATTGTCAAAACTGTGCGAAATTGTTCCTGAGGTCAAGGCTATACTGCTCTACAATTCTCATGGCTTATGTACAAGCCCTCAGGGAGGAGGCTAGTTGATTTTAAAGCGTCTCGTGATTCCTGTTGGATCGTGCTGACATAGCTGTATGTCTCGAAAGAATTGAGGTTTCTTCTCATCTTATAATTTTTTTTTCCTGCCTGTAACTTTTTTTTTTTGAATAATCTGCAAAACCTTGCCCTTTACCCTTCCACCAATTCAATCTCTCTCTACTATCTAGCTTTGAACTATTTAAACAACAATGCAATACAGTTACTTCCCAACCGTGGTTCCCCAACAGGCCATGGCTTCGACTATTCTGTAAGTAGACTTAAACTCTGAGATGAATCTACGAAATTTTATATACCCAATAATATCAAGGTTAAAATTGGGGACATTGCTCCAGAATAATGTCTTTCAGGCCAATGCTTGGCATATTCTGTGCTCATTAGCTAAAGTTGTCCTAACACAGTATAGTCATAACTAATTCTTACGTACCAAATTAACAAACTAGCTATAACTTCAGAGTATGAGTCATTGAGAGGCTTCAGGGCTGTGGTTTTGAAGCACCCAGCACCCTGTTTGCAAGGTGAATGACTTGCAGCGTTTCTGTGCCTACCTGGTATTCTGGAAAAAGTCTCCTACGTATCAACTGTTTCATCGTACAAATATTATGTCTCCCGCATGGGGTATCATATTATATAAAGTTCTTGGTAAGTCTTTCCTTTTTCTCTTTGAAGGCAGATATGCTTACTACTCACTCTGGAAACATTCTTCACCCTCTCGATTTCTTATATATTTCGATTGGTTCTCTTTTGTTTTGAGACGTGTCTTAATTGTCTCATTCCTTTAAGTATCTAGCTTGTTCTAGTTCGTGGTTTGGTCGAGTCTCCACTGGTGAACACTATATACCGAGCTCAAGACATCCTCCACAGGTTTGCTTTGCCCTTCAAAACGTTTTAATTTATAGAGGAGGGCTTGGTAGCAGATGACTCAGCAAGTTAAGAGCACCGGGTTGCTCTTGCAGAAGACCTGGGGTTATTTGTCTCGAAAAAGACAAAAAAAAAAAAAAAAAAAAAAAAAAAAAAAAAAAAAAAAAAAAAAAAAAAAAATACAAATCTAAATTTCCTTCTTCCTCTAGCTTTGAATAGGAAAGAAAGAAAGACAAGGGAAACCCTGCACTGTATACTTTGTATCTTTCTCATGGGTCTACATGGAACAGGAAGTCCTGGGTGTTCCTCATGAGCTGTGATACATACCGCAGCGGTCCAGCCAACCATCAGTAGACCTGCAGCCAGAAACCTTACACAAGACACAAATAGCTTTCTGACCCAATTCTCGTATTCGTCACCACACACCTCCCTTTACACCTTGATAAAGCCATTTGATTGCTTGTCCAATTTAATTTTTCCTTACTGCAACATCTAAATGTACTGCACAAAGGACAAGCTGGATCCAGCTGAGGAAAGGCCTGGGTGTAGAGCCTTTCCTAAGATGCTCTTAAAGAATCCTTCGGGTTAAGCTGCTTTTCTTTGAGCAGTCATCCCTATGGGTCCTAAAAAGTCCACTTAGAGATGGAAAGGCCATGATCCACTGTAATAGCTGAGTGATTCCTTTTGGGAAATGACGCTAAAACGGAAGCTCTTTTAGCAGTCTTCTGTTACTAATTTGCTCTCACTACCAGTTGATGTTATTTATCGCTACTGAGCAAGCATTAATGGAGAGCCTGAAAGAGCCCTAACACCACTTCTAAGAAGCTCAGACTCTTGTAAACTAAGCTTTCAGATCCCAGTAGTCTTGGAGTGAGCATTTTTCTTTCCAAAGGCAGATTGAATTTATACATGAGGATTGTTGCTACAACTGTGCAAGCAGGTTACACTCCATCATGAAGGGAAAAAAGAAAAAAAATCAAAACCATTAAAAAAACCCCTTCTGCACTCATTAATGGAGTGCTGCTATTATGCTGGGTCTCAGCTGTCTTGGAGCTCGCTTGTAGACCAGGCTGGGGGGGGGCCTTGAACTCACAGAGATTATCTGCCTACTCTACCTTCCGGGTGCTGGGATTAAAGGTGCACGCTACCGCGCCCAGCAGCTTTCAAATATATCTTACCGTAGAAGAGACTTTTCTTATTCTACTTCCATTTTCCCTATTTCCCATTCTTAAAGTCACACAGTTTAATAACCTAAGGGATGCGTCAAAATGCTACCTATTTTTTGAAAAATTGATTTATATAGCTAATACTTAATTATCTATAGTTACCATATTGACCAGTCTTGTAACTCACTAATGGTCTTTTAAACCTCCATTTTTGTTATATTAGACTTCTTTCTTCTAAACTATTGTAAATTGGGGCAAAGAAAATAAAAAAAAAGATTAAAAAAATCAGTAAGAGTGGGGGGCTGGAGAGATGGCTCAGCGGTTTTAAGAGTCCTTATTGCCTCTTGCAGAGGACTCAGGTTTCAATTCCCAGCACCACCTGGAGGGTAAGAACCGTTTTTACTCCAGTTCCAGGGGGGAATCGAATGCTCTCTTCTGACCTCCTCACAGTGAGGGCAGGGACACGGATACAACCTACCTATGCAGACAGTACCTCATACCCTAACAAAATAATAAAAAATTAATAAAATTTTTTTTTTTTTTTTTTTTTTTTTTTTTTCTTTTTGTTTTATTTTCTGCCTTTTTGTGACACAAACCCACAATAGAGATTCCTGTGTGTCTGTTAGGCCAAGTAAGTACTCTACCAATGAACGATACCTCCAACCCCTTAAATCAAGAAATGAATGAATGAATGAGTGAAACCTGGTTTAGGATTTAGTGGGCTTTGCCGTTGTGTCCCATCTGAATTCCAGACCATCAAGAGAAGAAAAGGCAAGACAGCGTTGGGTAAGCAAAAATGTCAAAACCATATCATACATAATTACATGTGGCTGGAAGGAATAACCTAGATAACCATATGCCCCGGGTTGGTAATATGGACAGGAGAATAAAATTGGTAGAGAAACAAGCAGAACTCGTCTTCCCCAGGGTTCCTTCCGGGCCTAGCATGGGTGTATACGTCCCTGCAAGATACCTGCATTCTCTGTGGCATATCTTCTGGCCAGGGACTTCCAGTAGAGGAAAAAAAAAAAAAAAAAAAAAAAAAAAACCAGGTAGCTGATTGCTGCTTGCCCCTGTCTTTGTGTTCTGGCCTCGTGTTTTCTCCTGCTTTCAGCTTTCCAGAGCGTCTCAGAGGGAAGACATGAGACAGTGCTGCATGCTACACTGTGCTCCTAGGCAATCTCTTTTGCATATAGATTTGCTTGGAAAATTCTAAATTGTCATTTAGACTGACATTAAGGTAGAGGTACTACTGTTTTGTAGGAGGGAATGGGCTTCAGGTCTAACTGACATCCCAACTGACAGTTACCTAAATAACAGACTCCACACATTACACAAAAAGAAATCAGTTTAGATGCTGGAGAATCAATTCTTTGATGGAGAAGTCCTGGTTTCATTGTTGAGTTAAAGGAAAGAGGGTCTTAATTATTCACAATGCGCGGCATCAGCTTCTAAGAACGATGCTTTTCTCCTTGGATTATTAACGTGACAATCCACCTATCATGAGCTGTCACTTTATTTCCTACATTATAAGAAATAAAGAATTAATAGAGTAGTTATTTGGTGACTTGTCAAAATCTCGCGGTCAGTCTGTACTTAAGTATTTTGGTGCTATTGTTTCTTTTCTTTAACATGACCTTGGAGGTCATAACCTAGCGGCTTTGTTTTACAGATAAGGAAACTGAAAATCAAGGTCACAGACTGGTGGCACCAATTGTTCTCAACTCCAAAATTTCTCAGCTATCCCACTAATGTTCTTTGTGCAAACTTCTACAAGCTATGGTCAGGACTTTCTGTATTTACACTGTCAAAGGATCTTGGGCTTCATATTTCAAAAACAATCATTAAGTTTCCTACTAGGAAAAAAGACCTAAGTTCTGTTTCCAGCTTTGGACAACAGATTATAAAGGAGCTCACAGTCGTAGGGGCGGCTACCCAACACATATTAACTGCTTGACGGACTGCGAATTTACATGCCACGTATTAGCCAACATCTACAGATATATATATATATATATATCTATTATATATTATCTATAGCTATAACTATATAGATCTAGATATTATGAATAGTATAGCTATATGATATTAGCTATATTTGGTCTTTTTGAGGACAGGGTTCCAGTAGGCCCCAGCTGTCCTGGAACCGCTCTGTAGACCACGGTCTGGCCTTGAACTCACAAAAGATCTGCCTGCCTCTGCTTCCCATTGCTTGGATTAAAGGCGTTGCACCACCATGCCCAGCTTAACAGATGGTTTCTTTCAGCCACCATGTGGTGTTGGAAATCGAACCTCGATCTCTGCAAGAGCAGTTGGTATTCTTAACCACGAGCCACCTCTCCAGCCCTAAAGATGGGTTTTTTTTTTTAACATTCATTTTACTTTTTTTTTTCCTCAAACTGTGGAGCTCCAAACAAATGAGGTGTTTCTTTTTAATGAAACTCATACATGCAAACTTTTTTTTTGCCTCACCTGTAATTTCAGTAAGTTTAACCAAGCAATACTAATGTTACTATCAATTTTAACTATTACTGCTCTTTGACTGATTTCACTGGGCACATAATAGCCTCTAGAGAATGGCAGAAATTGTAGTGAAACATATTTAAGGAGATTGCTTGCAAAGTCTGTTTACTGAAATAGGTCATGCTTACATTTATTTAATGATTTTCTGTGGGATGGGAAAGAGGAAGGAGGAAGTATTACTAACTGGGTTGCTCGGTTCTTGTTTTATCAAACTTGTTCTGGGTAATTGCAGCAGTGGGAAGATGTTTTAAACAGCTTTATATTTAAGGCTAGTGGTGGGGTGAGGACTTCATAACCTGGACGCTGGTAATATGGAGTCGAATAATTCTGCATTGTAGGAACTGTCGTGCACAGGATGCTGCTAGGAGCATCTTTGGCTTCCACTCAGTGACAACTCTTCTTTCCCACCTCCCTGCCCAACAGTGACAACCTAAAATGTCTCCAGAGATGACCAAATAGCATTTTGCCTTCCTCTTTCTTCGGTAGAGAATTTCTGACTGTGGTTATTTAGAGTCTCTTAGACAGCTCTCACACTACATGGTAAGAACTCTAAGAGGAAATGGCTTCTTTGGAACCTACAAGAAATCGTAAGAGGTGCTTCCCCCTCAACCCCACCCCATAGGCTTTCCTGGTGAACACAAGAGCATGCTGTCCTTTGAAAGAACTTAGGCTAGCCAGGCGTGGTATTACACACCTTTAATCTAGACTGCGGAGGCAGCCGGCAGGGCAGATCTTTGTGAGCTTCAAGGCAAGCTTTGGTTACAGAGCGCGTTCCCGGGACACCTGGGGGGCACAGGGAGACCTGTCTGGAAAAGGCCAAAAACAAAACAAAAAAAAAAAAAAAAAAAAAAAAAAGAACTTAGGCTTAATTAAGGAAAGTATTCCTCTGGGGCTTCTCTATGGCAAGTAAGTAATGAAATTTGCTTTATCTTGGATAAAAAGATGTTATTCTACAAACGCAGGAGGAAAAGCATTATGGATTTTGAATTCTGAATCTTTTCTTATTCCCAAATAGGCTAATTTTGCCCACAAAACAAAGTGGCTTCTGCTGTGGTGAGAACGGAGCCTTCTTCGTATGTCCGTCACTTAGGGGTCGTATGGTCGTATGTCCTTGTGATTGTTGGAAATTACAAAGCTCTCTCTTCTCTCTCTCTCTCTCTCTCTCTCTCTCTCTCTCTCTCTATCTCTCTTACACGCACACACACACACACCAAACACACACACCTCTCCATTTGCTTTCTTGCAGGGATTTTTTTCCTCAGATGGAATCCATGTGAGTGATTGATACCAGGATCATGGAATGTAAAGTTAGAAAGCATTTCTTTAAGCAAAAAATGGGAACTGACTGACAACGCAACTCTTCCTCATTCAAAATGGAAGCTTGGTACTCAGAGTCTTCTTAGCACAATTCTGCTCGCATTTCTTTTGTTTGTTGTGCCTGGTATGCAAGTGCTTTCTACTGGGATACTTTACAGCATTTCTGAATTTTATATTATTAATTTNAGGGTCTCCCTGTAGCCCCAGCTGTCCTGGAACTCGCTCTGTAGACCAGGCTGGCCTTGAACTCACAAAGATCCGCCTGCCTCTGCCTCCCAAGTGCTAGGATTAAAGGCGTGCGCCACCACGCCCGGCTTAGACTTTGTATTTTTAAGGTATTTATGAATACTTCAGATCTTTCCATTAGTATGCAGATATAAGACGATGGAAAAGAGAATATAGATCTCATTTACCTTTCCCATCTAATCCTTTGGAAGAAATTGGGATGACCCTATGGACTAAAGCAATGCAGTTTAGCAGAAGGACTTCCAAGGAGGCATTGTCTGAGAAAGGGGAAGGTGGATGGACCAACAGAAAGACGGGATTGTCAGCTGGGCGTGGTGGCGCATGCCTTTAATCCTAGCACTTGGGAGGCAGAGGCAGGCGGATCTCTGTGAGTTCAAGGCCTGCTTGGTCTACATAGTGAGCTCCAGGCCAGCTGGAACTAAAGGGAGACCCTGTCTCAAAAAGACAAAAAAAAAATTAAGATGGGATTGTCATGGGGATTTGGGTTTATGAGATCAGAAGGTTTGCAGCCTGTCCTGCTGAATCTAATACCAACCAGAAAAAATTAGGAGAATGTGCTCTCTTGTAAAGATCACAAGGGATTTCACCAGTTAGCTTAGTGTATCCCTAAGGAATGGCTAACCCTTATTATCATTATTTTTTTGAAACGGCTGACCAGGAACTCACTATGTAGACCAGGCTGGCCTTGAACTCACAGAGATCCATGTGAGATAGCTTGACCATTACAAGCACGGGCTAACAACCAAAATAATACCTTTTTTAAAATAAATAGCAACAAACACATATTCAGTGTTATTAAAAACAAGCATTTGAGATGGTTGTGGTGGTACAAGGCTGTAATTCCAGCGATTGGGAAGTGGAGAAAGGAGGATCAGTTAAGAGATTATACAGCAAGTTCAAGGCCAGTTCAAGATCCCATTTTGAGAGAGAGAGAGAGAGAGAGAGAGAGAGAGAGAGAGAGAGAGAAAGGAAGCAAAAAAGAACAAGTATCTGGTCACCCAGTGGCCATCGGTGTCAAAGTTCTGATCAGAACATCAGCAGTTTACTGAAGACAGAAGAACACTGTGGTCATAACCACAGGTCCCAAAATAGGTGCTCGCTGGGGCCTCCAGGCCCCTCCTTGAGCTCTGCAGTGTTTGCATGTGTGTACTGCAAGTTGCGTGCAATAGCTGGAGACTTTCTCTTCCTCTGTATTAACTCCAGAAAACAGAAGATGTCTCACTCAGACACCAGCCAATCTTGCCTTGTCCTTTCCTCCTCTGTGCTCTGGCAGCTAGAGGTTGCTTCATTCTCTCAAATCTGTTGAGAATGGTTGGGGCACATTGTCCCTCAATTAGAATGCAAGAGCACCTACCTCCACCTCCGTCTGCCTGGGGGAGCTTTGTATTCATTAGGTCTGAGTGGGAAGTCATAGCTTTTTGCATGGTGCAAAATCTATGTAATCAAGATAGTTATTTAGAAGTAAGAGTAAAGTTCAAAGACACACATGACTGATTGGCCTCCATCTTGCCTAGTAGACTATATTCTGCCCTTCCCTGCTTTTAATGTTATTCATTAATTAAGGATCAGTAAGCTCAGGTAGAGAGTTACTTTCCTAAGTGATTTTTTTTTAATTTTAAAAACACTTGGTAAATGGAGGGAATTCAAACAATATAGAAAAACATAATAATCATAGAGAGGCACGGGACCTTTATGAACGTCATCGTCAGCTAGCAAAATAAAAAAAATGCTGATATTTTGATGTCTTTTTTCTTTTCCTTTTATTTTTAAGATAGGGTCCTATGTATTATTTTTTCTTAATTTTTACAAATTTTTTAAAATTTTATTTTGTATGTGTATGAATGTACTGTCTGCATGTAGGTTTGTGCACCCATGTCATGCAATGCTGTGGAGGTCAGAAGAGGGCATCAGATTCCCCTGGAACTGGAGTTAAAGATGATTCTCAACCGCCATGTAGGTGCTGGGGATCGAACCCAGGTCCTCTGCAAGAGAAGTCCGCTCTTAACCACTAGGCCATCTCTCCAGCCCCAGGTCCTCTCATTTGAGGTCAATGTAGCTGAGGATGACCTTCAACCCCTGATCTGACTTCTGCCTTCCAAGTATTTGGGCATATCTTGGCTCTGAGTCTATATAGTTCCTTACACATGTGTTTCTCTGTTTACAAACCCAGGCCATTTTTATTTTTTTCATGTTGTGTGAAATTTAATTTATATGCTCCCACTCTTCTGCAATATGCCTATTAATAATTATGCTTACTGTAAGAAGATATCATATATGTTTAAAATTGGTGTTGAGTGATATTTAAGAGGCACACTTTTTTTCTCTACTGAACATCTTAGCTATAGATTTTTGGCAATATTTCTTTTTTTTTCTTAATATCAACCAAACTAGGGTTGTTGCACTTTTTTCAAGGTTAACAGGCTTTCAGACTGAACTACAAAATTAACTACACCAACTTATGTGGCCATATCAGGCTTTACTTTTATTACCAAAGGACATTGGAAAAAAAACACTTTGGCAGAGCCACTGACCTTTACCAATGATGTTTCATCCAAAATTTCCCTATGTTCCCCAAACCCATACTTCTCTATTCAAGTCAGGGTCTGTGACAAGGCAGCCCAGTAGGGTGTGAGGTTTCCACGAGGGGAAGGTGCACACATGTTTGTGCTTTGTTCTGTTCTTGCTAAAAGGAAAATATGTAAGTTGAACTTAGATGTCATTTGGTAGGCAAGTCGAGGCGAATCAGGCTGGTTCTCTGCTGCCACAACTATTGTCTGTTTTTCCAGTGGGGATAATAATAGCCATAAGCTTCCCCAGGGATAGCTGGGGCTCAATTCCTGTTTATCAAAAGCTTGGAAGCCTGTCCCTGGAAGGGCAGGTGCAAAGGATTGACAGGGAAGTACAGCCATAGCTTGGGCACACGCGGCCCTTGCAGATGGCCATCTAATGAGGCTTTGGGTTGCTCATGAACTGAGCCGGAGGTTAATAGCCTTCATCCTTACAAACCTCCTGTGCTGGTTTTGCAAGAGACTTATGATCTGATCACAAGGCTTAAAGAATGGCTGTGTTGCCGATAACAAAGACTTACACAAGGCCTGAAACAAACACCGATGTTTTAAAACACTTGGTGGAATTTGAAGCAGCAATGCATTTTATCAGCCCAGGCCATCGCCTAGAGGGGCCAGCTGAAGCTCCATCGAACACATCCTTTTACAAGCCTCAGGCTTTCAATGGGCCTTTCACAACCAGCGGAGCTCTTAGCTGGCTTTTCAGAGCTGTGGGCCGCTCAGTTTAGCGCAGTACAAATTGGCAGTCTGGCAAGACAAAAACTGAAATGAAACCCAAGGCTGGAATTGAAAGTACTGGAGACTCAAATGTCACCAACACTGGGGTATGGCTTTTTTTCTAATTATGTTCTGTCAAATGAGGGTTGAAAATGTCAACCCTGGACTTGACACTCCAGCCACTGATTGTTGGGCCTCAGCCCAATTTAAATGATGAAGAATGAATTTGAAAAACCTTCAGTTGATTTCAAGACTTCCTGCATTGGCGTCATTTAAACCACAACGTTCTTCTTTGGGGCAAAGTTGGGAGCCAATCATAATTGAGGTTTCTCAGCATGCGTACTGTCTATATTTGGCTATAATCTTTCTTCATTCAACTAAACTCATAATATGAACACTTGAAAAACAAGGCTTTTATGCTTTTTTATCACTCCCTGCTATATGTAATTGCTTCTTGCTATAAAAGGAGCCTTATCTTTATACATATAGAGCTGCCTGTAAACTTTCAATGTGGTTGTAAAGTGAAAAAAAAAAAAAAAGACTGGGTGTAGAAAATTTAAACAAAAACAAAGCCGGGTGTGGCAACACACACCTTTAATCCCAGCACTTCACTTTGGAGGCAGAGGCTGGTAGATCTCTGTGACATGGAGGGCAGCCTGCTCTATTTTAAGTTCCAGGCCAACCACAGCTATAGGAAGACCACGTCTCAAAACAAAAAGAAACAAAATCAGGCTTCAATTGTAGCTTCTGCCTTTACACTATTTACATGAGACTATACAGAAAATAGAAAGCAGTTCCATCCACTGTAACTCTAACCTGAAGTTGATTTATGAAAATGTTGAGTATAGAAGAGCACAGAAAGCCACATGCCTTACTGAGTGTACTTTACCTGTGATATTTGATTTGTAGATTCATTTCAGTTAAGCAAAGAAATACATCCTTTGGGAACACGGGTCTAGATTTGTTAAAAATAAATAAATAAATACAATAAAAAAAAATAAAGTCTCCTCCTCCTCCTCCTCCTCCTCCTCCTCCTCCTCCTCTTCCTCTTCCTCCTCTTCCTCTTCCTGTTTTTGAGACAGAGTGTCTCACTATGGAGCCCTGACTGGTTTGGAACTTGTTAGGTAGACCATGCAGGCCTCTAACTCAGTAAGATCCTCCTACTTCTGCCTCTAGAGAGATAGAAATAATGTCTTGCGCCACCATGCCATGTTCTTCTTTAAAAGAAAAAAATCTTTCAAAAGAAAATATTATTGAGACAGGGTCTCACCTGTAGCCCAGACTAGCCTGGAAACAAGTATGGAGCCCAAGTGGCCTTTGAATCTGAGGCAGTTCTCTTGCCTTAGGCTCCCTGGTGCTGAGGTGCCAGGTATAAGCTATCAGGCCTGGCTTTAGAGTTGCCTCCTAAGCACTGCTTGAGGAGGATAATGAAAACATATAGAAAAGACAGATGTGATGAACCTCATCTGAGTTTTAAGTGAACATTGATCAGCTGCTTGAGATGCATCATCCACTGGGATATTTCTTTAGGTTTGTAGCCAAGAATAGAGGTCTTCAGTCATATAAAGGATCCTAGTGCCAACTTCCACAGTCTCAAAAGCCTATGCAAAGAAAATTGAGATTTGTTGGTTTATCTGAGGCCAGAGGCTGGGTAAATTCCTAGTGATCCCTGGAGAACATATCCAGAGGATCTCTCAGAGAGGAGCCCAGCCTCCCCCACCACCTACCACCTGGAGGGGGCACTAATTCAGGGTGCCATGGTCTTCCAGCATAAGGATGTCTAAATCTAGAAGCCATCCCAGTGGAATGAAGGACACAGTGTCTGAATCAGAGACCCCAAAATATTGTATTTGCAAAAGCAGAGAGATCCTAAAGAGAGTGAAAGATTGCCCAGCACTCAGGAAGGACAGATAGTCCTTTCATTTACTTAGTGTAGCAGAGAGGTTCATAAAGAGTTGATTAGCCCTCCAGGGACGTTTGGAGACAGTTTTGTTTGGCACAGCTAGAAGGGGGATGTGAGGATGTTACCAGTGTCAACTGAATAGAAACCAGAGATGCCATGGAAAATCCTATAACTCGGGGCTGGAGAGATGGCCTAGTGGTTAGGAGCGCCGACTGCTCTTGCAGAGGACCTGGGTTCGATTCCCAGCACCAACATGGCAGCTGAGAACCATCTTTAACTCCAGTTCCAGGGGAATTCGACACCCTCTTCTGACCTCCATGGCATTGCACAACACGGGTGCACAAACCTACATGCAGACAGTACATTCATGCACATAAAAAAAAAAATCCTATAATGCACACCATAGTCCTCAACACCAAGAAGGATATGCCCCCCTCCCCTGCCGCTGGTGCCTTCCCAGTGAGAAAACTTGCCTCCAGGCTCTTCATTTGGTGTGTTCCACCCACACTCACAGGAAGCGCTTGTCTAGGGCTTCTTCAAAGAGTCATTGTGAAAGCAGGAAGCCAACAGCCTGTAAAACTAGAAGGGGGGGGGGGTAAGAGACCAGAGGGAACCGCATGCATGGTTTTTAACCTCCATATCTTTCTTCCTGACAGGGAGAGGTGAGTGTTTGCTTATGTTTATAACCAAGGCAATGGCTGGCCTTGTGTCACAGATAAAAAATGGAACCTGTATAGCTGGGTGTGGTGGCACACGCCTTTAATCCCAGCACTCAGGAGGCAGAAGCAGGTGGATCTCTACGAGTTCAAAGCCAGCCTGGTCTACAGAGCAAGTTCCAGGACAGCTGGGGCTATAGAGAGACCCTGTCTCAAAAACACATGGCATGCAAAGGTAATATTTGGTGACTGTCACTTTATGTAAGAAAAAAATGGTTTCTATAGATTTGATGAAATTACAGACCTTGTATTCTAAATTCAGACAAGGTTTCATATAACTCGGGCTGGCCTTGACTTCACTATGCAGCTGAAGATGACCTTGAACTGTTGATCCTCTTTCCTGTCCCTTGAGTACTGGGATTAGTGGGATATGTCAGCATACCAGGTTTAAGTGATGCTTCAGATCCAACATATGGCTTTATACATGATAGGCAAACACCTACAGTTCATCTGAAGTTAAAGTTCTTGAGACAGAGAAAGTTTCCTACAGTGTCTAGGAGGGCTCTAGATGAACCAGATATCTCCTTTTAAGGAGGAGGCTGGGGAAGTGTGGTATGTACACAACAGAGAAACTGGAAAAGGAAAGGTCCACATGTTCCCTAGAGCTTCCTGGTGATACACAGCCCAGTCCATCCCATACTTTTGGCCCAGTGATAGTGCTTTCAAAATTCTGGTCACCAGAACTAAGAAAGAATTTCTGTTGTATTAAAACCACCTTAGTTAATGGTCGTTTGTCTCCATACCCCTTGAGTGTCCAGTTGATGCTCTGAAGTTGAGGGGCAAGGTCTTCTATGTAGATAAGGTCAGAGAAGAGCAATGCAAAATTCCTTTGTACTGCCCTGATACACATAGCTTCCCTGTCCTGCCTTTGAAGCAATCTTACAGTGAAAAATGTGGAAGCCTGCCTCTCCTCTGCCTCTGCCCATCAACAACGGCCACAGAATATCCAGCAAACCTTATGACATTCCTATAATGTGCTTCAAAGCTTCAGTCTCCTAGCCCATTTTACCTTGAGCTCTGATGTGCAAGTGTGCATGCGTGTGTGCACTCCATCCCATATTACACGGTGTACCCTGTCTCTTTCATTCGTTATTTTTGAGGCAGGGTCTCATGTATTCTAGGCTGGCTTTGAACTCAATTTGTATATAAAGAGTATCTTGAACTTCCGATCCTTGTGCCTCCACCTCTGGGGCAGTCACTGGCTTTGCTGGCATGTGCCACTACACTACACTTTGTTTCATATGGTCTGGGGACAGAAGCCAGGGCTGTGTATACGCTAGGCTAGCGCTCCATCCACCATGCCTAAGCCTGCTTCCTAGCCCGTGAACTCTTTAAAAAATGTTTTTTTTACATTTATTTATTTAGTAGAGGAGAAGGCACATGTGTGTCATTGTGCACATGTGGAAGTCGGAGGACAAACTCAGGTGTCAGTCTTTGCCTTCCACCTGGCTTGAGGCAGTGTTTCTTGTTGCCACCACTTATGCCAGGGTAGCTGGCCTGGGAGCTTCCACCGATTCTCCTGTGTCTCCCTCCCATCTTAATGAAGAGGCCCTGGGATTACAGACAGGCACTACTGGATCTGGCTTTTAACATGCCTTGTGAGGGCCAGAACTCAAGGCCTTGCTTTTTTTTAAATTTTATTTATTTTTTATGTGTATGAATGTACTGTCCACATGTAGGTCTGTGCACCCGTGTCATGCAATGCCATAGAGGTCAGAAGAGGGTGTCAGAGTCCCCTGGAACTGGAGTTAAAGACAGTTCTCAGCTGCTATGTGGGTGCTGGGGATCGAACCTGGGTCCTCTGCAAGAGCAGTTGGCCATCTCTCCAGCCCTTGTGGTTTTTTTTTTTGTCTTTTCGAGACAGGGTCTCCCTGTAGTCCCAGCTGTCCTGGAAATTCACTTTGTAGACCAGGCTGGCCTTGAACTCACAAAGATCCACCTACCTCTGCCTCCCCAGTGCTAGGATTAAAGGTGTGCGCCACCACGCCCGGCTTCAGCCCTTGTGTTTTAAAAGCAAATGCTTTACCCACCCACTGAGCCTTCTTCCCAGTCCTCAATGACTTAAACAGAATCCCCTTCCCATAGCAGTAAACCATCAAGAGATAATGTTGGAGGGTCATGGGGCGTGAAGAGCTGAACAGACAGCCATCTATAGAAACAGATGCGTAACATCTCTTTCTGCCAAGCCGTATCTTTAACATTGGTCTTTCCAGGCACTGGGGTTGACTGTGGTGCTTACATTGACAGTCTCTATGAAAGCAAATATTTGAAGAGGGAACTTTGCTCTGTGACGATGCCCCCGTTGAGATGACAACTGCACATAGTGAGAAATATGTGAATTATGTGGGCCGAGGGCAATCAGATGGATCTAAAGACGCCTTGTTTCATGCCAAAGCTGCAGCTCCTCCACAGCCCAGACATAAAGCAAGATGCCCCTCCCTCTCTCTCTGCTGCCAGCTCCCTTCTAAAGTGAATTCCTAAGGACCAGCTGCTCCCCACTGGAGTGTCACTTTATTCTAGAAATCCTAAGAAGCTTTGTGAAAGTGACAAGAGAAGGAGAAAGTATTTCAAGAACTGTAGTTGTAGTGTTGTCACCACTCTAAAGAAAGACCAACGCTCATAATAGTCTTTCTACTACAGCCATTATTCTTCATGAGCAACATTCCTATTGTGCAAGTATTCATTTCATGTCATTGTTCCAGCAGTATGTAATGTTCCATTGTGTTCAGATTTTTCCATCTCACCTTTTTTTCTGCTTAAAAATTGGATTTTTTGGTGGGGCTGGAGACATGGGTCAGCAGTGAAGAGTACTGGCTGCTCTTGCAGAGGACCTGGGTTCAAATCCTAGCACCCACATGGCAAGAATGCAACTCCTTCTTCTGACTACTGGCATTGCATGACACAGGTGCACTTACACACATGCAGGCAATACACATACACATAAAATAAAAAATAAACTTGGATCTTTCTCCATGAAGTACATTTTCTCCAAGGGTGTCTTGGTACAGTTGGTCATCCTTGGTTTTTCTTATAGAGACAACACTTCAGGGATTCAGGCCCCTCCAGGACTGATGCATTCTTTACTCAGTTTCTCTAAAATCCTCATGCTCTCTTTCTCTGTTCTTCCCATCAAGGGAAAAAGTTGCTCAGGTCTGGGTGGCCCCAAGACTGAATCAGCAAATAGAAAAGGTTGATCATTCACGTTTTGTACCTGGTTCAGTGAGTCCAAACAATGCAGGAATTCAGTATTTTGCTTTTAAAGATTTGTTGATTATCCTGATGGGCTAATAGTCATTTTCGGAAAAACAGCATCCTCCATCCTCTGCTACCTGTCTTTGCCTTTTTTTTTCTTTTTCCTGATGACCGTGGTGGGTGCATGTGGGAATGAGACACAGAGTCTCACGCATAGCGAACGAACACTCAAGTCTCCCACTTAACTATACCCCTATCCCTTCTCTGACCACTTTGAGAAATAAATGAATTAAAAAAATATATGACACATCCATGGGGCTGGAGAGACAGCCTAGTGGTTAAGAGCACTGACTGCTCTTGCAGAGGACCCGGGTTTGAACCCCAGCACCCACATGGCGGCCAAGAACCGTCTGTAACTCCAATTCCAGGAGAATTCCAGTTCCAGGGGAATCTGAGACCCTCTTCTGACCTCCACGGCATTGCATGACACGGGTCCACAAACCTACATGCAGACAGTACATTCATATGAATAAATAAATACATACATAAATAAATTTTAAAAAATTATGACAGATCCAATAATTTATATATTGAATCAGCAGTTGAGGTTTAGAAAAGCAATATGAAAAATCTAAGACAAATTCTGATTACATTATTCCCCAACTCTACGAGGAAGATGTATTCAGTTTCCAAATTCAGTTCCAAAACCTTCCATGGTTTTCCGAAAAAGTATGCAGCATCATTTAAGGAGTGGGCACAGGCTGGAGAGGTGGCTGAGTGGTTAAGAGCACATACTGCTCTTGCACGGGACCAGAGTTCAGTTCTAAGCACCTATATCAGCAGCTCACAACGGCCCGTATCTCCAGCTCTTGGGGGTCTGATAACCTTTTGTGGCTTCCATAGATACCTACATGTATGTGCACATATCCACACACATACACAAAATTAAAAATAAATAAAACTTAGGAGCTTTACTCTAAAATATTGTGTGGGACTGGCCAGTGTTTAAGAGCACTGGTTCCTCTTGTAGAGAACCCAGTTTCCATTCCAACTACTGATATGATCACAATCATCTGTAATCCAGTTCCAGAGGATTTGATGCCATCTTCTGGCCTCCATAGGTACCAGGTACACATGTAGTGTGCATATATTCGTGCAGGCAATCATTCATATAAAATAAAAATAAATATATTTAAAAACAGGTGAGGAGCTGGAGAGATGGCTCAGCAGTTAAGAGTGCCGACTGCTCTTGCTGAGGACCCGGGTTTGATTCCCAGCACCCACATGGCAGCTGAGAATCGTCTTTAACTCCAGTTCCAGGGGAATCTGACACCCTCTTCTGACCTCCGTGGCATTGTATGACATGGGTGCACCAATCTACATGCAGACAGTATACTCATACACATAAGAAATAAGAAATAAATAAACAAAAATTTCAAAAACAAAACAAAATAATTGAGCATGGACTCTGGTAGAAGTTTCTTTCTTTTTTTTTTTTTTTTTTTTTGTCCTTTTGGAGACAAGGGTCTCCCTGTAGCCCCAGCTGTCCTGGAACTCACATTGTAGACCAGGCTGGCCTTGAACTCACAAAGATCTGCCTGCCTCTGCCTCCCAGGTGCTAGGATTAAAGGCGTGCACCACCACGTCCAGCAGAAGTTTCTTTTAAGCAAAACTTTTTTTTTTTTTTTAGTACAGAATCTCATGTATCCCCAGGTTGGCCTATAACTCACTAAGAAACCAAAGATGACATTGAACCTCTATTCTTCCTGCTTCCACCTCCTGACTGTTGAACTGCAGATGTATGTCACTATGCCTGGTTTATATGATGCTAGGGATGGAACCAAGAGCTTTATGCATGCTAGCCAACTGCTCTATCGACTAAGCTATATCCACAGCCCAAGATTTCCTTATTATAGAGTTTAGTGTACCTGCCCTGGGACCCACACCCTAGACCGCAGAGGCCTCCATGGTAGTGGAGAAGTTGGCTTCCTTCTCCAGTGTATTTGTTTATGGAAATTGCCTTGTTACTCTACTTGCACTAGCACAGTTACGTTTTGATTTGGGAAATGGTGAACAAATGACAACAAATGCCTTTGTGGATCTACAGATTGGATCATAATTTTTGGTTGTTAATGTCCTATTTAATGGTGCATAATTCATCCTTTTATGTGTATAACTCTATGAGTTTTGAGAATCAAATATAGTCTGTAAGTGCCCAACAATTAAGGTACTGAGGATTTATATTACCCCATAAAGTCATACCTTGCTCTTTTGAAGTCAGTCCTCTCCCACCAACTCCCAGTTCATGGCAAGTACTGATTTTTTTCCTCTAGCTTTACATTATTATTATTTTTTTAAATCTTTTTTCTGATGTTTGTCAGAAAACATACAGCTCGGGCTGTCCACTAACTCCTACCCTTCCCTCTTGAGTGCTTGGCTGCAAGGATGTACCACCAGGCTCAGTGCTTTTGTTGTTGTTGCTGTTAAAGAATACTATAAAATGAGGCTTGAGAAATGCTGGCTGCTCTTGTAGAGGTCCCGGGTTCAATTCCTAGCACCCACATGGCAGCTAACAATCACCCAAATCTTGAGTTCCAAGGGATTTGACGCCATCTTCTGACATCCATGGGCATTGCATGACACTGGTGCACTTACACATGCAGGCAATACACTCGTACACATGCATAAAATATATTTTTTAAATTTTTATTTATTTTTGTATGTGTATGAATGTACTGTCTGCATGTAGGTCTGTGCACCTGTGTTGTGCAATGCTGCGGAGATCAGAAGAGGGCGTCGGCCTCCCCTGGAACTGGAGTGAAAGACGGTTCTCAGCTGCCATGTGGGTGCTGGGGATCGAACCTGGGTCCTCTGCAAGAGCAGTCAGTGCTGTTAACTGCTAGGCCATCTCTCCAGCCCAGCATAAAATATTTTTAAAAAGAAAGTTGAGCCTAAAGAGGCAAACAGGTATCCCCTGCCTGGCTGGAGCTGAAGGAACCGGCTACAACCAGCTCTCCCACCCTTGCCCTGGGTGAGAGCACAGGGTCTCGCTGCCGGCACTGGGGCAGGATGGGGATGTGTTCACACTGTGGTTGGTATAACCCAGCAGCACACAGCCCAGTGTGGCCCCTCCTTCCTTAGGTCTACGCACACATGTGCACACATGGGACACGTGACCCTGTACATGTGCTNTTTCCTTAAGGAAGTGTTTGAAGGCTCCTCCTTGGCAAGCCCAAATAACCATCAGTCCTAGCCTTGTGCTCCACACTGGGGTTTTCCCTTCCCATGGTCATCAAATGAGGTCCAGTAAGCACTGTGTCCTGTCTTGATCTTTCTGTACTGGTCTTCATGATATAGCCTGGGTAGTTCAACAATGGCAGTCTATACTCTGAAGAGGCTGAAATCCCAATTGTTGCTCAGTCCACAAGCTGGATGTCTCAGCAGTCCCCATCTGGCACTGAAGGTTTGGAGTATTCTTGGACAGACTCTTGGAGAGACATGAGTCTTCAGTCCATATTGGAAGGTTGAAAAGCTGTGTCTCATGTCTTTGAAGTATGGCAAAATCAGTGGCAGCCACAGGGTGGATGTACTTGCCAGTAAGAATTGAAGACAGGCAAAACAACTGTGCTTTTTAACTTTTTGTCTTTTTACCAAGATCTCAAGTTTTATACCTGAAGTACAATTTCTCAGGCCTTACTGATTTGATTATTTATTTCTGGTTATACTTTCCTTTTGGACGTTTAAGGCCACACAGCCCAGATTGAACAAGGTTTTTATTTTCTCAATGTCAGTTGAGGATCTGGTCCTGAGGGGTCACTCGGTTTTTTTTTTGGGGGGGGGGGCTCCTTTTAGCTTTTTATTTACCAGTTCCTTCCACTAGAGGACAAAGTCAGGTCTTGCTAGACCAGGCTTCCCCTTTTGAAGCATGAGCAGACTTTCCTCTTTATACACTGGACACTGGGTGAAGTCCCATTAGTGGTTCTCCAAGACCTCCCTACACAGGAAGGAAGACTGGTGACTCACATTCGCAGAACATGTCTTTTGTAATTCTTACTCTGCTTTTTGTTTTTGTTTTGTGGTAGGGTCTCATGAAGGCCTCAACTCCATTTGTAGCTACAAATGATCTTGAACTTCTGATTCTCCTCCCACCACCTACAAAGTCCTGGGATTACAAATTTGCACCACCACCTTGTTTTATGCAGTGCTGGGGATCAACCCCAGGGCCGTGTGCATGCTAGACAATTGCTTGACCAACTGACTCCATACCCAACCTCTTCATAATGATTTCCACTGTCATTCATGTTTCTGATATCAGTTGTGTGTGGCGGTGGGTGGGGAGGGAATGTTGAGACAGGGTCTCCCTGTAGGCATAGCTAGCCTTGAAATTGTTATGTAGACCAGGTTAACCTCCATCCATCTACCTCTGCCTCTTGAGTGCTGAGATTAAAGTCATGTACCGCCACACCCAGCTTTCAAGCATCTTTTTAAAAGTGGCTTTCGGGGCTGGAGAGATGGCCTAGTGGTTAAGAGCACCAACTGCTCTGGCAGAGGACCCGGGTTCAAGCCCCAGCACCCACATGGTGGCTGAGAACTGTCTTTAACTCCAGTTCCAGGGGAATCCTATGCCCTCTTCTGACCTCCGCTGCATTGCACGACACAGGTGCACAAACTTACATGCAGACAGTACATTCATACACATACGAGAATAAATAAAAAATTAAAAAAAATTTTTAAAGTGGCTTTCGACTTGGGTATTCAGGAGGTTGAACCAGGAGGAACACTGTGAGTTGGAGACTAGCCTGGGCTACAAAGTGAGTTCCACTCAGGCCTGGGTTGTAGATGAGACCCTGTCTCAACACGGGGCTGGAGAGATAGCTTGGCGTTTAAGAGCACTGGCTGCTGTTGAAGACTGGGGTTGGGTCCTCAGAACCCACGTGGCAGTTAATAACCATCTATAACTGCAGTTCTAGGGGGATCCAATGCCCTTCTCTGACCTGTGCAAACATTACACGACGTGGGCACACTTACATACATGCAGGCAATACACTCATATACATAATTTTTTTTAAAAAAGTCCTAAACAAAAGAAAGGAAAAAGGGCTGGAAAGTTGGCTCAGTGGTTGAGAGCACTGACTGCTCTTACAGAAGACCCAGGTTTGATTCTCAGCATCCACATGGCAGCTAACAAGCTTAACTTCAATTCCAGGGGATCTGACACCCTCTACTGACCTCTGTGGGCATTGCACATGGGTACACTTATATACATGCAGGCAATACACTCATACACATAAGATAAAAATAAATAAAATATTTTAAAAGAAAGAAAGATAAGAAGGAAAAAGGTTGAATGTGGTGACATATGCCTATAATCTTGGTACTTAGGAGGTGGATGTAGATGACTCAGAATTTCAGCGCCTTGGCTACATGATATGCTGTCTCAAAAACAAAACGAAACAAAACAAAAAACAAACAACAAACAACAACACTTTTTTTTGGTCTTTTTGAGACAGGGTCTCCCCGTAGCCCCAGCTGGCCTGCAACTCATTATGTAGACCAGGCTGGCCTTGAACTCACAGAGACCTGCCTGCTTCTGCCTCCCTAGTACTGGGATTAAAGCATGCACCACTACGCCCAGCCCAAAATAGCTTTTTTTTTTTTTGTCTTTTTTGAGACAGGGTCTCCCTGCAGTCTCAGCTAGCTTGAAACTTGCTATGTAGACCAGGTGGGCCTTAAACTCACAGAGATCTGCCTGCCTCTGCTTCCCGAGTGCTGGGATTAAAGGAGTGTGCTACCACGCCTGGCTTAAAGTATTTTTTTAATGAAAAAGTGGCTTTCCTGCATAATTTTTAAATCGTTGACTCTTTACTATTATTTTCATTTGTGTGCACATGTATGTGTGAGTGCCTGTCCAGCATGCAGGAGGCCCTGGTAGTAAGTGCCTGGAATCCTAGCATTCAGGAAGCAGAGGCAGGAAGATTAGAAGTTTAAGGATGTCTTGAATTACGTAGTAATTTAAAGGCTGGACTGGGTACCATTTGACAGTGTCTCAAGAAACAACAATAACAAAAGGTACCAGTTCCTTGTTAATGTTGATCCTGTGTAACATTTTCTCCATATCAAATTAGGCTGGCTAATATGGAGGTACAAAGGATTGTGACACATTTTCCTCAGGAAGTAGTCATAACCTCTTTTACTAGGTATATGAGTGTAAGGTTATGGCGTGCTCCCCCCGGAATGAAAAGCCACTAGGTCTAAGCTCTTCGGAGCAAAGTTTAATTCAGAGTAGCCCGGGCTGGGCTCAGGGGAAAGAGAAAGCCAAGCCAAGCACAGAATGGCGTCTGGCTTGGGAATTTAAGGGAGAAGGTGGGGATGGGATTCAATGGGAGTGGGGGTGGGTAGCGCACTCTGCAGGAGTCTGGAGTCTGGCTTCCAAAAAGACGGAAGATTTGATGGCCCGTTTTAGCATAGCTAAAAGCTGGCCTCATAGGGCAGGATCCTGGGCACCACAGGTCTTAGGTGTCTCTGCATTTCAATGCCTCTAGAACTCATCCTGACAATGAGCAAGGTCTTTGGTCTAACAATAATGATTTTGTGGACAAACATAGACTTTCTCATGATTATTTGTACATAAATGAATGAAAGTTGTTGGCATATAAAATCATTGTTGTTTTTATAAATAAAGGAAGCACGTTAGCAACCAAACATTCAACTTCTATAAAATCCAGGAATCCAGATGCTTGGACTATGTAGTAACAGACAACTGATTGACCTGGAGCTGTTCCTGACACTTCTGTGACACTGCATTAATACAAGCAGCATAAGTTTTAGCTCTCAACAGAAGCCAACTGGGACTGACCTGATTCTCTATGTCAATTAATCAAACAGTATGGTTCAATCTTGCTGGTGCCTCTCTGTTGAAATAAGACTGATATTTTAATCCTATGGCAAAGGTTTCATATATATATATATATATATATATATATATATATATATATATATCTGTATCCCCCCTTTTTACTTTAGGTTTTTGTTTTTTGACCCATGAGTCTCAAAAAGGCAGTTGTATTGCACATACCTATAGGCTGGAATCAAGGCACAGATTTCATCAAATTCACCCAAGCTGTT
>VZQC01007706.1:1096963-1117379 GCA_009823505.1 Rhizomys pruinosus | reverse complement strand
TGGAGCTCACTTCTGTAGACCAGGCTGGCCTTGAACTCACAGAGATCCACCTGCCTCTGCCTCCCAAGTGCTGGGATTAAAGGCGTGCATCACCATGCCCGGCATTAAAGATGGTCCTTAGCTGCCATGTGGGTGCTGGGAATTGAACCTGGGTCCTCTGCAAGAGCAGTCAGTGCTGTTAACTACTGAGCCATCTCTCCAGCCCCAACCTTAAACTTCTTTCTGATCCTCCTGCTTCTACAAATGCTGGAATTGTAACAATGGTCCATGCTTGGCTTTCTGAGGTGCTGGAGTTTGAGTCCAGGGCTTTGGGTCTGTTAAGCAAGCACTCTACCAACTGAGCTATATTCTTAGCCTTAATGGTCTGTTCATTATGAGTAGTTAGAAAATGTTCTAAAGCAGCTAGGGTACTTTGGGCTCTGATGAATATAGGTGACCAAAAGCCGTTACTCAAAGGTAGTGTTATGGGAAGGAAGCTAGATCAGGAGGTGAAAGACCTGGATCCTCTCACGTGCCTGAGCTCCTTAACCTTTCATGAGACTAGATACTGAAGGAAACAAATTTGTAAGAAGAATGAAACCAGAGTTGGCAACCTCTCTCTAAGAATAGTTCATCCTAGCTGGAAGCAACCAAGTACCAGTCCTGACCATATATGCCTTCCAGATAAAAGGACCAGAAATCAGAAGCCAGGGAAGCCAATGAGACCAGCAGAAAATGAGTTCCCTTTTTTTAACATATTCACCCACTGGGCACAGTAAAAAACGAAGCCCCAGCCAGGCTTGGTGGTGTATGCCTTTGACCCCAGCAGAGGTAGGTTGGATCTCTGTGGAATTGCAGTCAGCCTGGTCTAGATAAGAAGCTCCAGGCAAGCTGTGGCTACAGGGATAACCTATCTGAAACAAAGCAAAGAAAAACAAAACAAACAAAATATTCAAGTCAGGCATAATCAACACTGAACTACAAGAAAATAAGAAAAAATGATTAATCAATAAGCGATGGCATTTAAAACTACCATCCAGTACAACGTGCTGTTAGCAACATTTCAATGGGTCTGTATAGGTAAATCACTTATGCATACATAAGTTGGGATCAAAGCTAGTTTGCTGGTGCACGTCTCTAATCTCAGCACTGAAAAGGCTGAAGCAGGAGGATTGCCCATAAATATGAGGTCATCCTGGTCTACATTGTCATTTCTGGACTGGCCTGGGCTATATAATGAGACCCTGTCTCTAAAAGTAATTGGGACTGGGCATGGTGGTACAGGCCTTTTAATCAAAGCATTCAGGAGATGAGGTGGAGTCAGGTGGGTCTCTGTGAGATTGAGGCCACCCTGGTGTACGAAAGGAGTTCCAGGCCAATGGAGGCTACAGAAAGACCCTGTCACAAAAAAGTTATATTGTAGGTGCTGTCCTACAATACTGAAATCTGTCCTTTTAATACTATATTTCATTTCTTTGGGGTTTGTTAACATTTTTGATATGATCTCACGAAGCTCTCTTTGGTCTAAAACTTCATTACTCAGCTACAATGTAGTATGACCTTGAACTTCTCATTCTCTTGCCTTAGCTTTCCCTGTGTTTGGATTATGGTGTTGTATGACAGTATCTGGGTTTTTTTTTTTTAATTTAATTTTTATTGATGCTTTGTGCATTTCATACATTTTTTCCAATTCAGTTCAGGCTTATTTCCCTTTCCCTTCCCCCCCACCCCCACCCTATCCCAGATCATGCATTCTGCCATAACTGTCCTGCATCTTTCTCTCAGTTTTTTTTTTTCATTTTTTAGCTATAAGTGATAATCCATGAGTACAAGCATCCTTCGTGCAAAACCAATCTGTAGGCTGTTGTGCCCAAACCCCCACAGCCCCACCATTCAGTGGGGGGTGACAGGTTGTTTGTTCAATCAAGTTGATCAAATGAGTGTCCAGACTACATTGCTGTAGCTTCACCATTCACCCCAATCGCAGCCCTTACATTCTACCACGCCCCCTCTTCCGCAGATTGTTCCCTAGGCTTAGAAAAGGGGCATAGGTGGATAAGAGGTAAAACAATCCACTCTGTCTGGAGCTGTTGACTTGGACTCTGGTCAATTCTGGCTGTTTCCTATCATGGGCTGACAGTTTGTCCAGGAATAACCTTTCGATCCTACTAATGAAGCACAAGCAATTAGATATATAGGTATTTAAGCAGCACTAATAGTTATGGTAGGTTACTTTAGCATAGACACATATGTTTGGATGATATGTTAATCCATGAATTACATTTTTCCCCCCTGTTAAATATGACAGGGTCTTACTGTGGCTTATAACATCTCCTAACCTGTAGAGGATGTAAGCTTGTGGCATCAGCCATGGGTTATTCCTCCAAGGAGAGAGCCAATAGCCAATTAGATTTGGGGTATACAGGCACATGGCTGCCTCTGCTGCACAGTATTTCCAGGCAGGTGAGGTGTAGCTGGTGCTGACAGTGGAGTCTTGCTTGACTCAGGGAGACCCGTATTTGCTTTATTGGTTTAGTGGCCTTTGGTAACACTCTCTGGCATTCCAGAGGCCATCTGTACACTTGCATGTGCGGTCTCAATATATCCCTCCCATGTTAACGTCAGGTCTTCGGCAGCAGGGTCTTATCGCCTCTCCTCCTGCAGGTATCCCAACTTAGACGCAAGGAGCCCTGGCCAACATCCACCTGGTAGAACAATCCATTGCTGATGTCAGAGCTCCTGCATTAATATACTTTGCCTGAGTGCATAGCCCTAAGACTTTAGTATTATATTTGGTTCTGAACAGAGAGTAATCTTTTTCACAGTTCTTATGTCTATTAGTCAATTAAAGAAGGCAGTTTTACCGGGTTTATAAGAGATTACCTCTATAATAGTTGTCTCCAATTTACAGTTGGAGAACGACCTCATCATCGTCATATTTCTCCTTGTTCTATGGGGGGGACAGTATCTGGTTTTATGTCGTGCCAGGGATGTTGCCCAGCATTTTGTACGTGCTAGACAACTACTCTATTAACTAAGCTACGTCTGCAGGCCCTTAGTGCTACATTTTGAAGTACTTTGCATGCCAATAAATATGTTCTCAACTCATACTTATAGTGATTATAGTTCCCCTAGTAGACTTTAAAATATGAACATCTAGCATATCTAATGCTTCCTGTGTACCTGGCACCAGACACTGTTCTAAGCACTATGGCAACAGCTCTGTAAGGGAAACCAAGTTTAAGAGATGTTAACTCAATTGTCACCTGGGAATCAATCCAAAATGTCCCGCTGTCAGAGATTAAACTCTAAGCCCGTGTGTGCGTGCGTGTGTGTGTGTGTGTGTGTGTCTGTCTGTCTGTCTGTCTGTCTGTCTGCACATGTTTATGTGTATAGAGGTGAACCTGAATGTGTGTGTGTGTGTGTGTGTGTGTGTGTGTGTGTGTGAGTGTATATCTGTGGAAGTCAGAGAAGGAACTCATGTGACATTCTTAACGCAGTGTCCACATTTTACTTTTGAGACAGGTACCCTCACTGGCTTGAGATCTTGTGAAGCAGGCTAGGCTGGCTGTCCTGAGCTCCAGGGATCCACTGGTCTCTACTTTCCTAATGGTGGGATTACAAATTCATAATCCCACACTCAGCATTTTTTCCTGTTAATGTGGATTCTAGGGATCAAATTTAGGTCCTCATGTTTGGGAGGCAAGTCCTTTGCTGACTCTTCCATCTCCCCTTCTCCCCTAAATTCTAAATTCTTAGCACCCACTCTACTTCTTACTTCATCACCTTTTGTTGCACATATAGACTTTTTTCAGTACTTCATTTCTTCACAGATTCATTGAAACCTTTTTTAACCTCAAAAGAACTGTGGTAGAAGATGGAGGCAGATGTGTCATTGATGACAGTTGATCATTTAGGAAGAGAGTAACAGGAGGCATTCATTTGGCCAAGGCCAGACTAGCAAGTGTTTATACTTGTGATACAATTAGGGAAGTCCCAGCACTCAGGAGGCAGAGGCAGATAGAGCTCTGTGAATTCAAGGCCAGCCTGGTCTACATAGGGAGTTCCAGGCCAGCTGGGGCTACAGGGAGACCCTGTCTCAAAAGGACAAACAGAAAAATAGTTAAGGAAGTCTTAACTAAGTTAACGAAGTGACTTTTCAAGAGTGTGCAGGCGGCATATTTGTGGTACTATAGGAGAGGGGCTTTGTACTGGCTGCATAGACCTATATAGGAGAAAAATCACTCCATGGGAGGAAAGTAATCAAAATGCAGAGTCCATTTTCTGCACTCTGAACTTTGCTCTACTATGGATGGAGAGCTAGAAGTCCTTGATGACTGAATATCCACTTTAAGTCAAGGAATTGAGCAGTTCCTCACCCAGGGGACTGGGTGTGGTGAGAAATGGAGCAAAGGATGACTCACAAGATTAACTGACAAAACAGGGCCAGGGGGAAAAGGGGAGGAGCCCTGAGCTGAGCCAAGCAAGACAGGGGTAGGTCACAGACATCATAGGTCTTTCCTTATGTCTGCATATCATTGTTATTTCATAAAGCATTACACAACTGACATCTTTTTACTATACAGAAATTTGAAGATTTATTTATTTTATTTTTAATTTTGTGTCTATCTGTGTGTCTGTGTCAGGGTATGTGCACATGATTGCAGATGCCCTTAGGGGCCAGAGGTGTTGGATCTTCCCGGAGCTGGAATTACAGGAGATTGTGAGTTACCCAACATGAGTGCCGAGATCCAAACTCAGGTCCTCTGCAAGAATGCTCTTAACTGCTGAGCTAGCTCTCTAGCCACTGTAGAAAAAGTTTAAGTGCACATGTGTTAAGAAAATAGACTCGGGCCTGGCGTGGTGGGTCACGCCTTTAATCCTAGCACTTGGGAGGCAGAGGCAAGCGGATCTTTGTGAGTTCATGGCCTGCCTGGTCTACAGAGTGAGTTCCAGGACAGCTGGAGCTACAGGGAGACCAGTCTTGAAAAGACCAAAAAAAAAAAAAAATAGACACGGTGATGGCAAGTCTTTAATCCCAGCACTCAAGAGGCTGAAGCCAGCAGATCTCTGTGAGACTGTGGCCAGTCTGATCGACATAAAGAATTCTAGGCTAGCTGGGGCTGCATGGAGACCCTGTCTGAAGAAGAACAAAACCAAAACAAACGAAAATCACAAACAAAGAAAAAGAAATTAGGCTGGGCTTGGTGGTATTTGTATGTAATCTCAGCACTTGAGAGGTGGAGGTGGGATAATTGCTGAGAATTTGAAACCAACTTGATTTACGAAGGGAGTTTAAAGCTAACCTGGGCTGCATAGCAAGACCTCATTGAACCAAAGGAAAACAATTAGAAGGAGGAGTTAGCCTGGTGTGGTGGCTCATGCCTTTAATCCTGGCACTTGGAAGGCAGAGGCAGGTGGATATTTGTGAGTTCAAGGCCAGCCTGGTCTACAGAGTGAGTTCCAGGACAGCTGGGGCTACAGGGAGACCCTGTCTCAAAAAGACCAAAAAAAAAAAAAAAAAAATAGAAGGAGGAGTTAAGCTAAAATCATCCATTACCTAAAATATCAGTAGAAAAATTTGTGCATATTTCAGACAGTCTTTCTATTATTTTTTAATTTTTATTTTCTTGTTGTGTGGCAGGGCCTCATATAATCCAAGCTAGGCTCAAAATCAATATGCAGCCATGGATGATCTTGGCCTCCCCATCTTCCCATCCTCCTCCCTCCACCTCCAATATGCTGAGATGACAGGCATATACAACCATACTTAGTTCCGCACATTTTTAAAACAAAGATGGGATGACATTGTTTGCTCTATGTTGATTCCTGCCTTTCTCCACCCAGTAATGCATGATTACATCATAATTCATATAACTAAGTGCAACTACTAAAAAATAATAAAAATGGGCTAAGGAGGCAGCTCATTTGGTAGAGTGCTTACCAAGTATACAGGAGGCCCTAGGTTCCATCCCCAGAAATACATAAACTTAGGGTGGTGGGGCACACCTGTAGTCTCAGAGCTAGCAAGGTAGAGGGGGAGGATCAGAACGAGGTGTTAGATCCTCTTGCAGAGGACCCGGGTTCGATCCCCAGCACCCACATGGTGGCTAAGAACCATCTTTAACTCCAGTTCCAGGGGAATCTGACGCCCTCTTCTGACCTCCTCGGCATTGCACGACACGGGTGCACCAACCTACATGCAGACAGTACACTCATACACATAAAAAATAATAAATTAAGAGTGGGGCGTGGTGGCGCACGCCTTTAATCCTAGCACTTGGGAAGCAGAGGCAGGTGGTTCTCTGTGAGTTCAAGGCCAGCTGGTCTACAGAGTGAGCTCCAGGCCAGCTGGGACTAAAGGGAGACCCTGTCTCAAAAAGACAAAAAAAATAATAATAAATTAAAAAAAGAATACAGACATCATCTTTTCACCTTTTCTTCAGTTCTGATGTACCGTAGAATCCCGAAGAACCAAGCTGTGGATGAAGGAGGCAAAGGTACAGTAGGTACATGCCATCCTGGTTATGTAGTAAAGGTACTGCATTTCATATAAAAATCAATCTTTTGATAGTGAGATTAGAAAATGGCTTTCTAGACCTAGAATAGTTAAGTGGTAGAGTACCTACCTAGCATGCTAGGGCCCTGGATTCAATCCCCAGCACCACCAAAAATAAAAGACAAAGGCATTTTGTAGTATAGAGCACAGGTCCAAGTATTAAAGCTAAGTGAGATGTTATAAATGTATAGGAAGTAGGTAGTACAGCAATTTGTGAGCTTAGAACAAATACTATAGAGAGAAGTGTGGGCCTTCTCCTGTTATTCCCACAGGCTCCAATTAACACAGCAAGGAAGACTATAGGCAAGTAGTCATAGTGCTGATGGGTGCATACTGTATTCCAGACCCCTTGTTAGGTGCTGGGTATATTAGTACCTCATGAAACTCAAAAATTAGCACTGGGTGGGAGAGCTGGGGTTTCTGGTAAAAAGCTGCAAAGATAGAAATTTTTAGAAAGTGTGATGAGGGAGACTAGGGATGTATTAATAGCTCGATTTGCAGATTATTTGCCTAGCATGTATGGATCTTTGGGTTTGGTCCATAGAACTGAATACAATGGGATATGATGGTACACCCCTATTGTCCAGCATTTGGGAGGTGGCAAAAAGATTAGAAGTTCATTGGTGACATATAGAGTTTGAGGTCAGCCTGGGATACATGAGAAATTGACTCACAATAAAGAAACAAATAATAGTAAATAGACAAATAAATAACAATCAATAATATTAATGAGGCCTGTAATCCCAGCACTTGGGAGAATGAGTAAGAATAATGAATTCCACGTTAGCCTGGGCAACATAAGGAGACATTGTAACAGAAAAATAAACAAAATAAACTAAGAGAGAATAAGATTTTAAATAAATACCTCTTAAATAAATAAATAAATACTTCTCCAATGAAACTTTTCAAGTAGCCAATGCTCACCTGAAAAGATGCTCAAAATAATGTCATTAGGGAAAAGCAAATCAAAACCATGGTGATATGTACTTTAGTCTCATAAAAGGGACTATCATCTAAACAAAATACAGTAATAAATGTTGGCAAGGATGTGGACAAATCAAAGCAGTAATACAGTATTTATTGTTGTTTCACTTTGTTTATTTGTTTGCTGTGAGATAAGGTCTCACTTGTAGCCCTGGCTGACCTGGAACTCAATGGATTCCTCTTGCCTCAGTCTCCCAAGTGCTAGGATCAGAGAAATGAGACATTATGCTTAGCTTCCACATACTGTTGCCAAGAATATAAAATGGCGGGGCCACTTTAGAACGCCATTTGCCTATAACTTAAAGTCATAACGTGGCCCAACAATACCTATACCAGGTAGATATACACCTGTCCTAGTTAATTTCTGTAGCTGTGATAAAAACGCCGACCAAAACAAACAAGGAGGAAGGGGTTTATTTTATCCTGTATCTCCTAGGCCATGGTCCATCACTGAGGGAAGTCAGAGCGGAAACTCTGGGCAGGAACCTGGCGGCAGGAGCTGAAGCACAGAACATGGAGGGATGCTGCTTACTAGCTTGCTCCCCTGGCCTATGCTCAGCCTGCTTTCTTTTTAAAAATATTTTATTGTTTTTATTTTATGTGTATGAGTATATTGCCTGTGTGGCATATGTGTAAGTGCACCGGTGTCATGCAATGCCCACAGTTCTGAAGGGGCATCGGATCTCCTGGAACTGGAGCTACAGAAAGTTGGTAGCTGCCATGTGGGTATCAGGAATCAAACCCTGGTCTTCTGCAAGAGCAGCCAGTGCTCTTAACCGCTGAGCCATCTCTACAGTTCCTCAGACTGCTTTCTTATAAAACACAGGACTGTCTATCTAAGGGATGGTACCACTCACTCTGGGGTGGGCCCTCCACATCATTCGACAGTCAGGCAAATGCCCCACAGACATGCCACAGACCAATCCAATGGAGGAAATTCCTTAACTGAGATTCCTCTACCCAGGTGTGTCAAGTTGACGGCTTTAGCTATTGAGCACAACACCCAAGAGAGACAAAAACTTAAATCTGCACAAAAACATTTACAAAAATGGCCATAGCAATAATATGGGTGATGGTCAAGAAGGGTGTTGTAGGAGAAAGGTTTTATGTTGGCTCACAGTTCAAAGGTACAGTCCTTCATGATGGGGAAGTTAAAGGAGTAGGAGCTTAAAGCAATTGTTGACATTGCATCCACAATTAGAGACTGGAGAGTGATGAGTGCATGCTGCTCAGCTCATTTTCTCCATTTATATAATACAGGATCCCTTGCTCTGGGAATGGTTAGCCCACAGTTAATATGGTTCTTCTGACGTCAATTAACCTTAATCAAGATAATTCCCCATAGGCAAGGCCAAGCACCCATCTCTCTCTCAGATGAGTCTAGATACTGTCAGGTTGACAGCACTAACCATCATGAAAGGGAAAGAGCCCACATGACCATCAACAGATGATCAGATAAGAAGAATGTGGTAGAGAACACAGTGGAATATTATTCA
This sequence comes from Rhizomys pruinosus, assembly GCA_009823505.1. Classification (NCBI taxonomy): domain Eukaryota; kingdom Metazoa; phylum Chordata; class Mammalia; order Rodentia; family Spalacidae; genus Rhizomys; species Rhizomys pruinosus. The sequence goes on along the minus strand of VZQC01007706.1, from coordinate 1,108,361 downwards.
GGTTTGAAAATGAATGCATGTTACAACATGGATGACCCTTGAAAGCATTGGGTTAAGTAAATGCAGCTAGTCACAAAAGACCACAGATGGAATCATTCTCCTTATTAGAAATGTGCAGAACAGTGAATCCAGAGACAGAAAGTACCTTAGTGGGTTCCAGGGACTGAGGTTATAGGGGGATGAGGAGTGACTTAAAGGGGTTTAGGTTTCCTTTGGGCGTGAAGAAAATGTTCTAAAATCATGATGCTTACAATTTGTGCAATCACTACAATCACATTTAAAAGAATAGGTTGAAGTTGAGCATGGTGGGCCTCACCTCTAATCCTAGTACTTAGGAGGCCAAAGCAGGAAGATTAGGAGTTCAAGGTCAGACTTGTCTGAAAACCCAATTTGAGACCACCATGGATACATGAGAAATTTGCCTCAGACAAACAGAGCAGATAGAAATTGTTGATGTAAAACAAACAAACAAACAAACAAACCCAAACCCCAAACCCAGAAATTGTTAATGTAATCATTTGGAGTTAAAATTAGTGCAATGTAATCACTATCCCCTTGTTATTTCTTATGGCTGCTAATAAAATTAGAATGTCAGAATACTTGCTCACTAATAGATTGAAAGAAATGTACCATCAAAGTAATTGTAAGGATTTACGTGGTTTAGCTTGAATGTATTTGGTTGCTTTTATAAGACATAAGTTGAAAAGTAAGGGATATTGTTCTCCCTGTTCAACACTACACTTACATTACGCACAGATCTAGGTTTAATTGCATTCAAGATGGGGGTGGTGGTTCATATCTGTAATTCTAGCATTCAGAAGGTAGACACAGAAGAGTTAGAAATTCAAGGTCATCTTCAGCTACATAGCAAGTTCCATGTCAACCAGGGTTTCATGAGAACCCATCCCAACAACAACAACAACAACAACAACAACAACAGCAAAATAAAGAAAATTATAAACAAAGTTTTAAAATGAAATAAAAGTAAAGCAACGGAAGAAAAATCCCATCATCCTAGTTGTGGCTTCTATATTGTGCTGGGGATCTTTGATATGCTTATAGGATGAAGGTTGGCACCTAGCATGCCACTGACTGACTTACAGATAAAGTCTTGAGAAGAACATGGTTTTAAAGGATGATGAAATATGAAGTCTCCTGTGGTTGATTTCAAATCTCATCACATTCTAAAATTAAAAAGAATTCGGAGTATGTCTGCTCTTGCTCTTTTCTGTAACTGCCTGGCTTGTTTACAAGAATTCTTAAGAGTCTGAACGTGCTTTCAAAAGCATTCTGTGGAGCCATGGGCTGATAAGTTCTCTTTTGTTGAACCTCAGTCCACAGGACGCAGGAATTTGCAGAGCTCCCTGTGCACACTAGCCCTGGAAGAAGAGTTAAATCCTATATTTTCATCCTCTCTTCTATCTTACATGGTAGATTGTAAGTAAAAAGTAGGCTTTCACTCTTCTCCTTAGGATGCCCCCTGGGTTGCCTGCCTTCCTATAAGGACGAGGTTCAGTAAATACTATGCTCAGATTGACTCGCACCCTATGGTCTGTACTGATATGGCTTCCAAAGCTGATAACGGTTTTTATAATTTTCAAAGTCACTAAGCATCATGTTTTCAAAGCTTATCAATGCTATAATATGTATTTGTACTTTGTTCCTTTTATGGCTGAATAATCTTCAGTAGTAAGCATATGTACCAGATTTATTTATTTATCTTTTGATGGAGATTTAGGTTATTTTTTTTTCCTTTTGACTATTGTGAGCAATGCTCTTTTAAACATTGGCAAGCAAGCATCTCAAGTCCCCATTTTCCATTTCTTTTGATTGAAGGAATTAAATTGTTTAAATTCTTTTGATTGAAGGAATTAAATTGTTTAGTCATATGGAAATCTTATGTTTAACTCTCTGAAAAATCCCTCCTTTTTCTTTTTTTTTTAATTTTATTTTTATCGAATGTTTGCAATTTCCTTTTAGTCCCAGCTGGCCTGGAGCTCGCTATGCAGACCAGGCTGGCTTTGAACTCACAGAGATCTGCCTGCCTCTGCCTCCTGAGTGCTGGGATTAAAGGCTAGTGCCACCACATCCTGCTAAATGTTTGCAATTTTCAAACAATATAGTTTGATGGTATTTAGACTCTTCCTATCAAAACCTCCCCCACTGTCTCATATCTATATCTATATCTATATCTATATCTATATCTATATCTATATCTATATCTATATCTATATCTATATCTATATCTATATCTAATCTATATCTCTATCATCTCTATCTCTATCTCTATATCTATCATCATCTATATCTATATCTGTCTATGTCTATGTCTATATCTATTTCTATATCTATATCTATATCTGAGTCAGGCTTGGCAGATGCACCTTTACCTCCATCTCGTTGGTCCACCCTTATATTTTGGGACAGGTTCTCTTGCTGAACCTGGATCTCCTCATTGGCTAGACTGGCTGGCCAGTGGGCCCCAGGATCTGCCTAAGGATGCTACAGGTACAGACACCCACCTTTGTATCTGGATTTTATGTGAGTGGTCTGGATCTGAACTCAGGTTCTCACGCTTGCTCAGCAAGCGCTTTGCCAAGTAAGCTATCTTTCCAACCCAAGAGCTGATAATGTATTGAGCCAGGAGTGGTGGAGAAAGCCTGTGATCTCAGCACCTGGGAGGTAGAATGAAGGTCAGGAGTTCGCCAGGCGTGGTGGTGCACACCTTTAATCCCAGCACTTGGGAGACAGAGGCGGATCTCTGTGAGTTCAAGGCCAGCGTGATCTACATAGAGAGTTCCAGGACAGCTGGGGCTGCAGGGAGACCCTGTCTCAAACAAAACAAAACAAAACAAAACAAAACAAAACAAAACAAAACAAAACAAAAAAGATCAGGAGTTCAAAGCCACCCTCAGCTACACATCAGGTTTGAGGCCAATCTCATGTATTAATAAACAAAACAAAAATTCCCGGGCATCCAATTACCCACATCTGTGGATAGACATTTCTGCACAAGTCCATCTGTGGACTGCATATGAGCATGCCCCTTATTTCTACCTTAAGCCTGTTATTTGAACCTGGAGAATTCAGGTTATGAACTATAAAAAGCAACAAAAACAACAAGAATTGATAGTTTTTTTCTGTCCATCTTGCACCCTGAAAAACGAATTATAAATGCTAAACCAAATTCTAAATTGGGAAGAGGAATAAAAATGTATATGTCTGCCACTCAAAGTGAAAGCCTTCCACATGTGGGTGGCTGCTAAATAGAACGGTAATAGAATAATTCAAGTGTATTTTAAAACGCAGATGACAGACCAAAGCCAGACGGTTTCCACAAATGAATTTACAGTGTCTACTATTGTTGGACAGAAAAACGAACAACAAAAAAAAAGCCATTGCTCAGGAAACTGAGCCCAAATAAGGACAAATAGCAAATATATTTCTTATACTCTCTATGGAACAAAATGCTAGGTTTCAATGCAAATGTCTTCAAGCAAGACTGGTGGAGGTCTGGGTGTTTAGCAGGACCCAGTTAAATCCAGAGCAATGCATAGCTCTGAGAGGCAAGCTTAAAGGAATACAGGGTCTGGAGAGATGGCTCAGCAGTTAGGAGCACTGGCTGCTCTTATAGAGGACCTGGGTTCAGTTCCCAGCAACCACCTGGGTGCTAAAAACCACCCTAACTCCAGTTCCAGGGAACCCAACACCTTCTATCCTCCTCAGGCATTGCATAACATGGGGGCACCTACCTACATGCAAGCAATACACTCACATAAAAAATAAGCAATAAAATATTTTATTAAAAATAATACATATTTTTACAATCGCTTTCTAAACATTTTATCATATTTTCATTGCTGGAGAGATGTCACTTCATGGGGTCAAGGGAAAATAAGTACCTAACTGATAAGCCTCAACCCTGCCCTACCTTTTCCAGTAGAAACAGAGAGGGGAGGGCCCAGCATTTTCCAGTGTTAGAAATGAACAGGTTCTAGCCGGGCGTGGTGGCGCACGCCTTTAATCCTAGCACTTGGGAGGCAGAGGCAGGCGGATCTTTGTGAGTTCAAGGCCGGCCTGGTCTACAGAGTGAGTTCCAGGACAGCTGGGACTACAGGGAGACCCTGTCTCGAAAAGACCAAAAAAAAAAAAAAAGAAATGAACAGGTTCTAAGTTCAGAATGGAATCACAAGTTAGTGAAAAAGATCATGAGAGTCTTCTTATCTTCTTCATCTATGGATGTCTCAACAATGTTTAGCCACTGCTTAACAGTGATGTGTTTCAAGAAATCCTGCCAAAAGCAGCCCTTTGCCCAGCCTGCCTTTATTTAAAACAACCTAGGGCAGAAAAAAAAAAAAAAAAACAACAACAACAGAGTGAACAGATGGCTGGGGGAGCCGGCCACCTCTGCACTCGTTTCTTGCCGCAGCTGGCTGTGAGGAGTCTCCTAGGAGACAGCTCCTCTGAGAGACTGATTAGCCCAACAGTCCTGCCAGAGGCCTTCCAATGCAGGAGACATCGTAAGTGACGATCAATGATTTGGCATTGGGAAGCCATCTGGGGTATAATCTAACTCAGGAAATAGCCTGGTTGGATACTAAAGCAGAAGGGGTTTGCTGGCTTCTGTAGGGGAAAGAAAAGTGGAAGAACACTGAACAGTCACGGTGATATCAGAATATAGCTCCGGGGAGATGGCTCAGCGGGTGCAAGTACTTGCTGCACAGTACTTGAATTTGATCCTCTGAACCCGTGGGGGAAGGAGACAAACAACTCCTGAGAGCTGTCCTTTGACCTCCACACATGCATCATCAAAAGCGTATGCCGGCACTTGTTCATATACATGCACACACACACATGCACACACACACACACACACACACACACACACACACACACACACATACACACACCAATAAAACTTGAAAAAGAGAGAAATAGAACATATTTGAGGAGCTGCCTCTTCCCCCTCCTATCCCTCTCCTCCCCCTCCTCCTCCCCACCTCTTCCTCCTCCTCTTTCTTCCCTTCCTCCTTTTCTCCTTTTTATTGTTTCTGCTGCTGCATTGTGTACTCCAGGCTAGCTGGCCCATGAGCTTCTTGACAATTCTTCTGTTTCTGCTCCCATCTCACTGTAGGAGTGCTGAGATTACAGACATAAACAACCACATCTGCCCCTTAACCTGTGTGTGTACGGAGGGTGTTCTGATGATTGAACTTGTGTATTTGGGCTTTTGCAGCAAGGCTTTGACCTGCTGAGCCATCTGGCCAACCCTGTTTTTGAGAAAATTCTTCCAATGTAGTAGTGCACGCTAGCCTCCACTTCCCAGTGTTTCTCCTGACAGCCTCTAGAGTGGTAGGGTGACAAGAGTGTAATACCATGCCTGAGCTCCTGAGGAGTGTTTTCTTTATCATTTCTGTGGTTTTTATTTTGGTTTTTGTTTTAGAGACAGTCTTGTCATGTATCTCTGGATGTTCTAGAACTCGCTAGACAGACCAGGCTGGCCTTAGACTTAAGGTACTCCTCTACCTCTGCTTCCAGACTGCTGGGATTACAGGTTTGAGCTATCACACCTACATCCCTCATTCCCTTTTATAGTTTATAATATGAGTTCTCAAGGTTAAATAGCGGGCTTAAGGTAAACATAAGGGGCAGATTCATATACAGTCCATAAAAGAACTTGTCCAGGAATGTCTATATCAAATTACATAATAGGATGTCCAGGTTTAAAAAAAAAGTATCAATGTCAGGTGTACTGGTGCACACGTTTAATCCCAGCACTCAGGAGGCAGAGGCAGGTGGATCTCTGTGAGTTCAAGGCCAGCCTGGTTTACATAATGAGTTCCAAAACAGCTGGGGCTGCAGAGAGACCCTGCCTCAAAAAGACCCCCCCAAAAGTATGAATTATTGTCTCTCTCTACTTGATTGAATTTGATTATAATTTCACTTTTACTCATTTGTCTCCCCAGTTGGAATGTACTCCTTGAGGGTGGTATTTCATGATCCTGACCAGTGATCTCCCAGAGCCTTACTGTACAATGTCCAGGACACAATAATCATTTAATACACATTCCTTGGGCCAGGCACGGTGATTGCTGTCTGTCATTCTAACACTCAGAAGGCTGAAGAGGATGATTGCCACAGGTTCAAGGCCAATCTGGTCTACATAGTGAGTTCCAGCCAGTTGGGGCTACATAATGAGACATGTTTTAACAAAATTCAATCAAAAACATCATGGTTCTTGAGTGTTGCTGGGGAAATATAGCAGACACAGATTCTTTCAAGGTCCCCCATAGCCCCAGAATCTACAAAAAGCAAATACAGCAATAGTGTGAAGGAACAGGGTTCATACACATGTGTATATTTCCTTGAATCCTGCCACAGGCTTCCTCTGTCCTCCTCTTCCTCTTCTTCCTCCTCCTCTTCCTCCTTCTCCTCTTCTCCTCCTCCTCCTCCTCCTCCTCCTCTTCCTCCTCCTTCTTCTTCTTTCTCCACTTCAACTTCCACTTCTGCTTCTGCTTCTCATTGTGTATGTAGGTCTGTGTGGTGTGTGTGTGTGTGTGTGTGTGTGTGTGTGTGTGTGTGTGTGTGTGTGTGTGTTNCTCACTATGAAACACAAGATGGTAAGCATTATTCTGTATCACACAGGAAATACTTACTGTCCTGCTACCTTCTAAAAGGGGGATAAGGGAGATTTCAAGTCTCTCCCTAAGCTAAAACGATTAACAACATTAAGTCTACAAGAGTTCCTAATCATCAATTTTGGTCATGTACAAGGATAATAAACAGATGAGCATTTTATTTTTATTTATTTATTTATTTTTTTTTGGTCTTTTCGAGACAGGGTCTCCCTGTAGTCTCAGCTATCCTGGAACTCACTCTGTAGACCAGGCTGCCCTTGAACTCACAAAGATCCACCTGCCTTTGCCTCCCGAGTGCTGGGATTAAAGGTGTGTGTCACAACGCCCTTATACCACCACCCTTAGTCATGTAGCCAGCACTCTTCCTACTTATGACTGGCTAAGTTCCTTAATTGCTCTCTCTCAGTTCCATCATCTTTAAATTACAGTTAATTAGATCTATCTTAGATTGCTGTGGAGATGAAATGTGTTAAAACCTGGACAATTGCCTGGAAAATAGGAAGCATTCAATTCTGTTAATTGTATTACTTTCTTATTTTTTTAGTATATTTTATTTTTTTAAATTTTATTTATTTATTTATTTATTTATTTATTTATTTATTTATTTATTTATTTATATGAATGTATTGTCTGCATGCAGGTCTGTGCACCCGTGTCATGCAATGCCGTGGAGGTCAGAAGAGGGTGTCGGATTCCCCTGGAACTGGAGTTCTCCTGAAATTGGAGTTACAGATGGTTCTCAGCTGCCATGTGGGTGCTGGGGATCGAACCCAGGTCCTCTGCCAGAGTAGTCGGCACTCTTAACTGCTAGGCCATCTCTCCAGCCCCCTATCTTATTTATTATTTTATGTTTATGAGTGTATTGCCTCAATGTATCTCAGTGTACCCACGTTGTGCAATGCCCAAAGATGTCAGAAGAGAATGTCTGATTTCCCTGGAGCTAAAGTTATGTATGGTTGTCAGCCACCATGTGGGTTCTGAGAATAGAACCCAGTAAGAGTAGCCAGTGCTCTTAATGACTGAGCCATCTCTCAACCTCTATTCTTTATTCCTTTAGTTATTATTATTTGACAGTTTTCTGGAGACAAGATCTCACTTTTTTGCATAAACATAACAATGTAATAATGACTCACTTTCATAATATGGCAGCGTTGGTACATTTCCATTTCTCCCCAGCAGAGTTGTCATTGGATAAAATGGTTTTTCATAATAAACATTGGGCTTCGGATACCTTTTTAAAGTATGGTACATTTTGATGGGTGTGGTGGCATACATCTATAATTCCATCTCTTGGGAGGCAAAGGCAGGCAGGCAGGCCTAGCTCTTAGAGATCACGATCAGCCTGGTCTATATAGCAAGTTCTGAGAGAGAGAGAGAGAGAGAGAGAGAGAGAGAGAGAGAGAGAGAGAGAGAAACAGTTTAAGTAAACATGCAAACAAAGTATCTTACACATCCTCCTGTTTACCACTTTGCTCTTGATGTGTAGGAATGGGCATTCTCCACAGTTCATCTGTCTACCTAAAGGCCATACCTTCTAGACTATAGATTCATAGTGACAGGGGGCAAGATGGACAGGTACAGTCAACTTTCCTAACGTGTATCATAAAGACATGCCTGTACTCCATACTGTAGAAAAGAATACCCACATACATGATCTTAATAGCTTAGCAGTGTACGCTGTTAATGGTTTGTTTGTTCTCAGGGAACACTCTTCCTTGACCCAACCCAGATGCCCTTGGAGAAGTGCAAGGTTGATACTGTCAGACACCACCTAGGCTCAGTCTTACAAGCAGTATCTGAGCCCAAACAGTGTGTTTAGGAGGACATGCTACGACCATGCTAAGTCAGAGGACAACCCAAAAGAGTTAGTTTTGTCCTTCCATCAGGTGGGTCCTGGGTATCAAAGTCAGGTCATCAGGCTTGTGAGGGAAGTGCTTTGCCCACTGAATGAGCCCAGAATTCAGAATTTTTTTTCGGGCATCAATCCTCTGTCTACTCAGATTCTCCAGTCTCTGAATTAAGCACAGTTTTATTTTTTTATTTTTTTTAGTATTTTTTTAATTTTTAATTTATTTTTGTATGTGTATGAGTGTACTGTCTGCATGTAGGGTTGTGCACCCATGTTGTGCAATGCCTTGGAGGTCAGAGGAGGGTGTTGGATTCCCCTGGAACAGGAGTTAAAGACAGTTCTCAGCCGCCATGTGGGTGCTGGGGACTGAACCCAGGTCCTCTGCAAGAGCAGTTGGTGCTCTTAACTGCTAGGCCATCTCTCAAGCCCCTAAGCACAGTTTTAAAGATTCAATTCCAGTGTCTGCTGATGGGCATCTACATGTGACACATACCAAGGAGCTCTGGTATTCCAGTTACAATAAAGAAGAATATTAAGGTTGACAGAGCACTTGGAGTTCAGGTAAACTTTGTCCTTACCTCTTGTATATTCTTGGCATGCATTCATTTCCCCCACATGTCATTTGTTCTCGCTCTAAATTACCTATATAATTAACTCCTCTTATTTAACCTCCTGCCAACTAGTTTTACTTTTTGATTCATTTATTTTTGTTTTATTTGTATGGAGGTTTTCCCTGCATGTATGTAAATGCATCACATGCAACACAGTGCCCAAAGAGGCCAGAAAAGGGCCTGGAACTGGATTTACAGATGTTTGCTAGCTGTCATATGGGCACTGGAAACTGAACCCATGTGTTCTGCAAGAGTACTCAGTGCTCTTAACTGCTGAGCCATCTCTTCAGCCCCTATTTCCAGCTTATTTTATCAGATGCAATTACCAGTTATACGGAGGGTGGCAGGGACAGTTCACTTTGCCTTAATAAAATAATTTTGTGTCTCCTCATTTGACTTGCATTTGTCCTGTTATATGGTTGGAAAGGGGATTCTATAGAAAAATGTCTTCCATATGGTACTAAGTCTTGGGGATAAAACTCAGTTGGTAGGGTGAGTGCATTGCATGCATGGGGCCTACAATCAAATGCTTAACACAATGTAAATCAGATATGACAGCACAACCCTGTGATCCTAGCATTCAGAGGGAGTTTCAGGCCACTGTCTCAAAAACCAACCAACCAACCAACCAACCAACCAACCAACCAAACAAACAAACACCTAAAATTTGAGGCTTTGATTGTGATGTCATAGTCAACACAGTGACACTCAGGTGGTGTAGCCACGTGCTTATTCATATTCCATTTGCAGCTTAGACTCTAAAAGCCTTTTGGCTTAACCTCTTTCCTTTCAAGCCTAAAGAAAAATAAATTGACTAATGGGGAACACTTAGCATCAGAGGATTTGGTAATCTTCTTCCATTTGCTTTCAGGAATGTGACTGGAAGGAAGGTAATGTTGCTCTTGCAATCATTTAGTTCTATATTTTAGGGCTATATTTGGCTCCCTTAAAGCTTTTAATGGACCCAAATAAACCAGAGCTTTTATACCACACTGAGACTTTCTATAATACAAATACTGTAGGATTAAGAGTGATTCTAAGTTCCTTTTTTTGATAGATGCAGTCTCATTCTGCAGTTTCTGGCTGGCTTGGGATTTGCAATGGTCTTCCTGCTTCTGCTCCCTGAGTTCTGGAATGATCCTGGACTTCGACTAGATTTCCTTTTGATCACAATTACCTGAGCTAATTCCATAGAGATTTTCTGTACTGAAAAAAAGTTTTGTTGTTATATTCAACTTGAAATTGTGTTTTCCAAGAGTTTTCCATTGATCTTTTTTGAGGTGAAGGAGAGAAGGCTATAGACTCCCAGACGGAATGCAGTCAGGCAAACCGCCACTAAAGATATCTGGGAGTGACAGCCAAATAAATCAAAACCTGAGCCCCAGGCTGCTCTTTCCTCTGCCCTGGCAATTTAATTAGTTAATAAACTTGACTGCTGTGAAGTTGTTAGCTGCAGTATCACTGTGAAGGCCAACCTGGTCTCTCCCATGCAACTTTGTGTACCCTGCGGTCTTCATTCCAAAACATTTCTGTTTTCTATTTTTCTACTGTCTGTCTCCTCTAACAACATTCAACATTCCTCTCTTCTTTAGCCCATGATGTGTATGTGAGTGTGTGTGTGTGTGCTGCTTTGTATAACTGGCAGGCTTGGAACTTACTATGTAGCTAAAATTGGCCTCTGCCTCCCAAGTACTGGGTTAAGTGAATGCTATACTGCCATTTAATCTTTGTGTATACTCTCAACTAGTTCTTGTACTGTAATTAGTAGATAAATGATATCTATACTTATTCCCATGAAATAGTTTCTCAATCTTTGTCCTGTTGATATTGGCTTGGGGATTTCATTTTTTTTTATATTGATATACATTGTTTCCTCGAGACTAGGTCTTGTATAACCCAGACTGGCCTCAAATTTACTGTGTAGTGGAGGACGGACTCCTGATCCTCCTGCCTCTACCTCTGGAGTACTGGCCTTGTAAACAAGTAGCATTATGCTCCAGTTAGTCAGGTGATATTTAGAGCCAGACAGTTCTTTTGGTGAGAGCTGTCCTAAGCTATGAAGGATGTTGGCAGCAGCCTTGGCTTCTAGTTGCTAAGAGCAACCCATTGAAATCATTTAAAAAATGTCTCTAAATCGGGTGTGGTGGGGCATGTCTTTAATCCCAGTGCTTGTTGGGCAGAGGCAGGTGATCTTTGTGAGTTCCAGGCCAGCTTGGTTTATACAGTAAGTTCCAGAGTTCCAGGCCAGGTAGGACTCTACGCATGAGATTTTGTCTCCAAAAAAAAAAAAAGAAAAAAAA
>VZQC01007706.1:1032906-1090301 GCA_009823505.1 Rhizomys pruinosus | reverse complement strand
ATTTTTTTTGTATTTTTGAGACAGAGTCTCCCTGTACCCCAAGCTGACCCGGAGCTCACTCTGTAGACCAGGATAGCCTTGAACTCACAGAGATCCGCCTATCTCTGCCTCCCAAGTGCTGGGATTAAAGGCAGGTGCCACCACACCAGGCTCAAGATCCTATATTTTTAATAAGCTCCGAAACAGCATTGCTGCTGCTGGTCTAGGAACCCTATTTGGAATAGTAAGGAGCCATGCATATCTCTTCAAGTCAACCTCTGGTATTTCTGAGTTCCAGAAGGAAATACGTATGTGAAAAAATAAATCACAAACTGTATCATGGGGCTGATTTTACAGTTATTGTTCTCTCTCCACTGTGAAGCTGTACAGAGCAGTTAATTTTAAATTTTGCATAGGGATGCACTCAACAATGTCCACTCTTTTGAAGGCCCTGCTGGGACTCACAGAATCTCTTCACTTAGCTCCGGGGATCTTAGTAGCAATGGGGGGTTGATTATCCAAAAGACCATGCCACTTTCTTCTGAAAACGGATTATTCCCTCCCTTTATACACTTGTTTTTCCTTAACATCATATTTCAGCTATTTTAGATTTCTTGTATCACCTAGGTAACCTTAACCAGCTAAGATAAGAGGGAACTCTAACCTTTGCATAGAATTTCAAGCTCCTCCTGAGATTTGTACAGAGGGAGCAGTGGGAAGAATGGTGAGGTTTTCATGAGAGGGTGGTACTCTGATCTGATGGGACCAGGATGGCATAGAAAGGGCAGAGATGTGCCAGAGAAGATGTGCCACTTTAAGAAGACCAACCTTGGAAAGGGGTTGTGGCTTATCTTGTTAGTTTGACAAAGGGTCTTACTATGTAGCCCAGGCTGTTCTCAAACGCTTGGCATTCATTTTGCCTCAGCTTTCTACATGCTGGATTATACACATGCACTGCCATGTCAGACTAGAAGAACAGCTTCTAAACAGGGCTTTCCTCCTTCCTCTTTTATTTCTTCTTTTTGAGACAGCATCTCCCTTTAGTCCCAGTTGGCCTGGAGTTCACTATGTAGACCAGGCTGGCCTTGAACTCAGAGATCTGCCTGCCTCTTCCTCCCAAGTGCTGGGAGCTTCTCCTTCCTCTTTTAAATCCATGCTGTGTTTTTTTTTTCTACGTTTACTCTCAGATTAAACCAGTCATTCCTTGTTAAAGTAGGAGTTGCCAATGTAAGACATGGTTATGTAATAAATACATGTATTAAAAAATTTAAAAATTAAAAAATAAATACATATATTTTAATTTTAATTGATTTATGTTTTATGTGTAGGAGTATTTTGTCTGCATGTATATAAGTACATAATGTGCATGTAATGTCCGAGGAGGCCAGAAGAGGGCTACGGATCCCCTAGATGAGGAATTACAGAAGGTAATTAGCTTTCACGTAAGAGCTGGGAACTGAACCAGATCCTCTTGCAAGAGCTGCCAGTGCTCTTAACCACTGAACCATCATTCCAGCCCCAGATAATACTTTTGGGTTCAGAGGGCATATATTTATAACTACTTGACTCTACCTAGAAGTTCCAAAGCAGCCACAGACAATATGGAAAACAACTGGCCATGGCTCTTTTCCAAGTAGAGGATTCCCTGGCACTGAAATTTGAATTTCTATTCATTTTCGTAGGTCATAACTAGTATTTTCGCTTTGACTTCTTTCATCATTACAAAGGTCAAATTCATTCCCTTCTTGCCCACCTGTGATCGGCCCACCTGTACTTTTAAGTACTGTGATCCTGGTGTAAGGTATACCATCAGTTAGAAAACAGACTTCCGGATTTCCTGCCTTTATGAGGACAGCTTTATAGAAAGCCAAAGCTGTGTGGCTAAAACTGTCCTAGGTGTTTAGCACATGTTTCCTCATGTTAGCCTTTAGTGGATAATGCAGTCTCATTTCCCAGGTCTGTTGTGAATGTGAAACCATCAACTTCCTGTGTCAATTTTGAGAAGCTAAGTTTTCCCATCTGTTTAAAATTTCTTTAGTTGGACCCTCAGCTTCTATTTATTTATATTGGCTCAAAATACTATTTTTATAGCAAGCATCTGGAAATATAAGTAATAACTTTCTGAAAAAGACTATGTTTCTGATCAAATTCATAGAAATCTAAACCATGCATGTGCTTTTAGTTCTTCTTCTACTTCACCTTTGTCCCCCTCCTCTTCCTCTCCTCTGTTTCCTCCTCCTCCTCCTCTTCCTCATCATCTTCCCCTCCACCTTTTCTTCATCTTTCTCCTCCTCCTCATCTTCCTTCTCTTTTATTTCCTTCCCTTCCTCCTCTTCTCCTTCCCTGCTTCCTAGCTTTATTTCTCTCTGCCTCTGCTCCCTCTTTCTTTTCTTCTTCCTTTCTTTCCTCTTTCTCACTAGTGTAGCAACATAGTAGCCTCAAATTCATGACAATTCTCCTGCCTCAGGCTCCTGGTGGCTGAGATTACAGGCGTGAGCATCTTTCTTTTCAGATCAGGTGCTAATTCCTTTTGAAAATTGCCTTTGACCTCAGCCTTAGAAATAAATAAAAAAAATTCTTCAAAGTCACAAAATTAATTTCCTCCAAAGACCTCATTCATAGATATCTTTTCCCTCAGCAGCACAAACTCAAAACAAGGTACAGAGGCTTTTAGCCTTGGGATTCTTCTTTTATGATGTTTATAAACCATCAGCTAATTGTTGGTTGGACAAATCACACATGCAGGGTGAGTTTATTAACCAGAAGATCTTTTTGACTCTATAAAATTAATTTATTTTTTTGCCCCAAGAGTGTATTTCAGGAGTGTGTCAATAAGAACTGTCCAAATGGCAATCATTTTTGGAACAGCCTGTATACTTTAATCCTAGCACTTGGGAGGCAGAGGCAGGCGGATCTTTGTGAGTTCAAGGCCAGCCTGGTCTACGGAGTGAGTTCCAGGACAGCTGGGGCTACAGGGAGACCCTGTCTCAAAAAGAGAAAAAAAAAAAATAACATTGATGTTAAACCACTCCCACCCAGCCCTCTTCTCCTTCTGGAGACGGGTTAAGAGAATGTAAAGCCAGCTGGGCGTGGTGGCTCACACCTTTAATCCTAGCACTTGGGAGGGAGAGGCAGGTGGATCTTTGTGAGTTCAAGGCCGGCTTCATCTACAGAGTGAGTTCCAGGCCAGCTGGGGCTACAGGGAGATGCTGTCTGGAAAAGACAAAGAGAGAGAGAGAGAGAGAGAGAGAGAGAGAGAGAGAGAGAGAGAGAGAGAATGGAAAGCCAGCTGGGAGAAGGATGGCCATGGCTTTGGGAGAGACTGGGCCGGACCCTTGCCCATACACCTGATAGCACTCAGGAAGGCCGGTTGTCTCCTCTTTATGCAGTTTGCTTGTGTTCTGTTGTGTCCTTGATAGGAACATTGAGACATTAAAGCTTTGTCCAAAGAGGAAGAAGTGGGGGAAGGCGAAGGCAGCAGCTGTGACCCAGATGAAGGGCTCCAGACAGGCTCTCAGATCACTGACATCTGTGCTTCCTCTGTCTTGACCTTTCTCCAGCCCTTCCCTGACCAAGGGGTAGCACTTGCAAGAATGCAAGTCTATGTCAGAACATGATCAAGGATATCCCTGGGCGGCCTAACAATAAAAGGACAGCATCCTAGAGGAAATTAAGAAATAAAAAATGGCAAGAAGAACTCTCAGCAAATATGCAATGTCATGAGGGCCAAGCTATTCTATGTCTGTCTTGAGGCCAATTCACAGAATACAAAGACATTTAGGAAAGTTTTATTACATTTACTTATGTGTTTGTGTGGAGGTTAAGAGGACAACTTGCAGGAATTGGTTTTATCCTTCTACAACTTGGGCTTCCAGCATCAAACTCAGGTCATCAGGCTGGGCAGCAAGTGCCTTTACTCTCTGAGACATTTTGGCTGCATGTTTTTGTTGTGGTTGTGGTTGTTGTTTTGAGACAGGGCCTTGTTATACAGCCCTGAATAGCCTGAAACTCAATATGCTAGTCTGAAACTCACTATGCAGACCAGGCAGGCCTCAACATTACTGAGATCTTCATTTCTCTGACTCCCTGGCCTGGGTATATCACTACACCTAGCTAGAAATTTAATTTTAAAAATATTTATTTATTTATTTATTTATTTAATTTATATGTATGAGTAATATGTCTGTATGTGCATGTGTGGGCAGGTTCCCATGGAGGCCAGAAAAGGTCTAAAGAAGATCCCCTTGAATCTAGAGTTACAGGTTGTGAGCCACCCACTTAGGTGCTAGGAACTGAATTCTGGTTCTCTGAAAGAGTATCAGGGGCTTTTAATTGCTCAACCATCTCTCCAGGTCCTACTTAATTTTAAAGCTATATGTGGCACTGTAATTACCCAGTACTCTGGAAGTCGGGGCAGAAGGATCAGTTCAAAGTCATCCTGAGGTAAATAGAGTCTTTCAGGCTAGGCCAGCCTGAGATTTGTGAGATTCTCTGTTCATGTCCTTTAATGCTAGCACTTGGGAGGCAAAGGAAGGCAGATCTTTGTGAGTTCAAGGCCAGTTTGGTCTACAGAGTGAGTGCCAGGAGAGCTGTGGCTACAGGGAGACCCTGTCTCAAAAAGACCAAAAAAATAAAAATAAAAATAAACAAGAACCTAGATCTCTCTCTCGATCTCTCTCTCTCTCTCTCTCTCTCTCTCTCTCTCTCTCTCTCTCTCTCTCTCTCCCCCCCTCTCTCCCTCTCCCTCTCTGTGCCATGACTGGCATGTCTTTACTTGCTTGCAATGATGAGTGCTTTGAAGAAAATTGATTGAAACAATTGTGTTAAATTACAGACATGTGGATGGTTTCTTTGTTTTGTTTTTTTTTTTTGATGGTGGAGGTTTTTTTTTTCTTTTTTTGTTGTTGTTTGTTTATGATCATTTGTAGCTAAGAACTGTAGGCTCCTTGGTTTTGTATTTCAAATGTCTAGTCTTATTGGAGTGCTGAGGGGAATCAGGGATTCCTTTCTGTTTAGATCAGGGTGACTTCATTCTGAAGTGTTTGTTGCATTAGTTTTACTCTTCTGATCCTATGATGCTTAGCTCAGGCTAATTTTAGAGGCACTTGTATTCCCTTAGCACACCTTCTGATGAAATTTGCCCAAACACAGCACTCCCAAAGCGGTTTCATTCCAGCCTTAGTAGGCTGGGTAACTTTCCATTGCCATGACTAGAAAGGCAGTGGAATTTCTCTGGATTTGTCTTTATTCTCTCTCTCTCTCTCTCTCTCTCTCTCTCTCTCTCTCTCTCTCTCTCTCTGTGTGTGTGTGTGCACACAAAACATATGTGCAGGTGCCTTCTGAGACCAGAAGAGAGCTTTGGATTCCCTGAAGGTGGAATTAATAGGTGGTTGTGATCCTCTGGACATGGGGAGTAGGAACTGAACATGGCTCTTCTGAAAAGGGAGTAAGCACTCTTAACCACTGAGTCATCTCTCCAGCACCCAGAAGTTTTCTTTAAAGACTTTGGCATAATGCCTTCCCCCCTTTGACCTTCATTTCTATAATGGAGCAACACAGGAAGGAAGCAGTGTTCAAACCTAGTCAACTGTTGATGTTTTGTAAAACCCTTTAAGGCAGGGGTTTTGGCTTTAGCATTCTTTACATCTTGGTCTAAATCATTCTTGTGTTTTGTGTGTGTGTGTGTGTGTCTTATTTTATGTGTGGGAGTGTATGACCGTTCTTCCATCTGTGGAGATCAGAGGGGTCAATATTAGGATGCCTCCCTCAATTGCTCTCCATTTTATTATTTATTTATTTATTTATTTACTTGGTTGGTTGGGGGGGTTTTGGAGACCGAGTCTCCTTGTAGCCCCAGCTGGCTTCGGTCTCACAGAGATCCACTTGCCTCTGCCTCCTGAGTCCTGGGATTGAAGGCGTGTACCACATTGTCTGGCCTCATACCTTGTTTTTTTGAAGCAGGTTCTCTGCTGAACCCAGATTTCACATTTTCAGCTAATCTGGTTAGTCAGTGAGTTCTAGGGATCTGTCTGTCTCTACCCTCCTTTGCTGGAGTTAGACATGTTTAAAGCTACACTACTCTTTCTAAATAGGTACTCCTGAGGATTCGAACTTAGGACCTTATGCTTGTTCATCAAATACTTTGTTCTCTGGGCTATCTCCCCAGCCCTTTGGCAACATCATTCTTTGCCAGGTAGCTTATCCTATGCACTGTGAGACATTTAGGTATTTCCACTGACTTTATCTACTAATCTCCCCTCTCAATTATTACAACTAAATTTCCTTTAAATTGATTTATTGATTATTTGTTTATTATGTGTATGAGTGTTGTGGCTGCATGTATATGAACACACCACATGCATGCCTGGTCCCCATAGAGGCCTGAAGGGGAAAGCAGTTTCCCTGGAACTGAAGTTATAGAGAGTTGGAAGCCTCCATAGTAGGTGCTGGGAATCAAACCCTGGTCCTCTGCAAGAACCAACTCTCCAGCTCTTAAATTGCTTTTAGACATTGCCCCATGTCTCCTGGAGATGAAAGTGCTTCAGACAGCACCACTAATATTTTATGACAGAATTGTGGGGGTACAGAGAGAGGTAATCTTGTTCCTTTCAGCTTGGCTCAGACTGAAACACTTGTTACACTTTTCCAGACATTTTAGGATACAGAACAGGCAGTGACATAAGCCAGATCTCATGAAGAAAGTGGCCCTCCCTTATTTCTTAGTTCCTACCCTGGCCATAAAATACTAGGTATTCAATAAACGTGTGACAAGTTGAGTTACATTCTTTTCTGTTCTTTCTCCTTCCTTTCCACTCCAGGCTTCAAATCTGGGACTTTTGACTTACTTTTCTTGGTAACTACAAGAAAGAGAAAGTAGCTTTGGCTTTGGATCCCCAGGTCCTGGCTAGGTTTCAGGTCTTCATTGTCTTTATTTAAACACTAGATTTTTATCTCAAGGACACCCCTGAGAATATTTCACATGGCATGCTTACAGGAATGCCTTTGTCTCTGGTCCTGGTCAATTCATCTCCACACTTTTTCCTCCCTCCATAGAGCTTCTTTCACTTTCCCTTGACCCCAGTTCTTCACTCTCTGAATGTGGTCCTTCCTGACCCTAAGTGCTCTCAAGTCTCCTACATAACTATATTCTCACTCTTCAGGAAGCATCATTTCTGGGCTCTTACTCTCCAGCATTGTCTCGGCACACGCAATGATTCAAGGATAGTCCACAAAAGAGGCTCATAAGGTAGATCCTGTGGATGAGATGTAAGCAATTAGTCAATCCATGAATTAATGGCTGACTTTTTCTACATGGTCATTAAAACTTCCCCAAGCAGGCTATCCACAGCTTTCCTTTCACATTCAGAGTGCTTTAGGATACACAACATAATCCCTAGAGCCAGGTCTCTAGACCTTAGCCTATCAAAGGTTAGCTGCATAGGTGGGCATGATGGCATACACCAGCAATCCTGGCAATCCACAAGCAAAGGCGTTGCCAGGAATTCAGGCTCATCCTGGACTAGAGTGGCGAGGTTCTGTCTCAAAAACCAAGAAAGAAACGGGGTTTGGGATATAGTTCAAATGGGAGAGTGCTTATCTAACAATGCACAAATTCCTGGATTCCATCCCAAGCACCACTTAAAACTGGCATGTCAGGTGGGAGAGAAAGGCAGGAGGATCAGGAGTTCGAGGTCATCCTCAGCTACATAGTGAGTTGAGATCAGGTTGGGCTACAAGAGATGCTGTCTCAAAAATCAAATCAATCAATTAATCAAGCAAAAAACCATGCATAGAGTATTATTTTTCTTGATGGAGTCCTATAAAAAATACGGAAAAGGCTGGGCATGGTGGCGCATGCCTTTAATCCTAGCACTTGGGAGGCAGAGGCAGGCGGATCTCTGTGAGTTCAAGGCCAGCCTGGTCTACAAAGTGAGTTCCAGGACAGTTGGGGCTACAGGGAAACCCTGTCTTGAAAACACCAAAAAAAAAAAAAAGGTCAAAACAAAATACAGAAAAACAGGGGTCGGTGAGATGGTTCAGTGGTTAAGAGCACTGATTGCTCTTGCAGAGGACCGGGTTCGATTCCCAGCACTCACATGGCAGCTAACAACTGTCCTTAACTCCCGTTCCAGGGGAATCCAATGCCTTCTGACTCTGAAGCATTGCTTGACATGGATGCACTTACACACATGCAGGCAATACACATAAATAATAAAAATATGGAAAAAATCAGAAATTATATCAGGTGTTAATATATAACTGATTCTCCTGTTTTAAGAAAATACGATCAAGGGGCTGGAGAGATAGCCTAGCGGTTAAGAGCACCGACTGCTCTTGTAGAGGACCCGGGTTCGATCCCCAGCACCGACATGGCGGCTGAGAACTGTCTGTAACTCCAATTCCAGGAGAACTCCAGTTCCAGGGGAATCCGACACCCTCTTCTGACCTCCGTGGCATTGCGAGACCATGGGTGCACAGACCTGCATGCAGACAGTACATTCATACACATACGAAATAAATAATTAAAAAAAAGAAAATACGATCAAGTCATTTTCAAAACTAGATTTTTGAGATGGGCATGGTGGCACATGTTTGTAACCTCAGTAAGCAGAGGCAGAGGCAGAGGCAGAGGCAAGAAGGTCACTGCAAGTTCCATGCCAGGTTGATCTACATAGCAAGCTCCTGATAAAGAACGACGAAAAAAATAACATGAGTTTTTTTTTCTAGCTGTGGTGGTGCATGGCCATAATCTGAGTACTTGGAAAGGTGAGGCAGGAATATCAAAAGTTCACACCCAGCCTCAGCTCCATAGTGAGTTCAAGGTCAGCCTGAGCTATGTGAGATCCGATCTCCAATTTATTTTTTATTTTTATTTTTATACATTTTGGTATTTTTGAGACAGTGTCTCCCTGTAGCCCCAGCTGTCCTGGAACTCACTATGTAGACCAGGCTAGCCTTGAACTCACAGAGATCCTCCTGCTTCTGCCTCCCCTCCAGAGTGCTGGGACTAAAGGCCTGTGCCACCACACCCGGCTTCCAATTTATTTTTGAGACAGGGTCTCCCTGTAGCCACAGCTGGCTTGGAACTTTATATGCAGACCAGTTTGGTTTCCATTTCACTTGATCCACCAGCCTCTGCCTCTAGAATGCTGGGATTAAAGGTGTGTGCTACCATCCCCCACTAAAAAAATTTTTTTGAATGAACAACTAATAAGCTTATGGCAGTTTAAAAAATCTAAGGAACATCTGTGTCTAGACATGGGTGGGAAAGTTTCAGCGAAGAAAAATGAAAACATTACCCTAAAATGCAAATGAGAGAGGTTGGTGGGCATCATCTGGTATGCTTACAAGCTATTTAATTCTTTTCAAATATTTCAAAAATGCACCGATGGTATTATTTATAAATATTTTAAAAATATCTTTGTTCAGACAAGACATACTCTAGGACCCTGAGGGAAATTTCTCTGAGCTCTTGAATCCACTATGTGGAATGAATACCACAGGGTAAGTGTCAGAGTAGGTTTAGAATACTGTTGACCAGTGGACACGGGTTTAATATGACTAACCAAAGATGTGGTTTATGAGCTTCTGAGAGAAACATTAGTTGTCATCAGACCTGAGTGGTCTGTGCAAGGAGTAATGTGAGGTCAATGTAATAGCTTTTTCACCAAAAAAATATCACCACATTAGAAGGCTATTGATATGAAAATATCAAGGGCCTCCAGGCGTGGTGGCACACGCCTTTAATCCTAGCACTCTCTCTCGGGAGGCAGAGGCAGGCGGATCTTTGTGAGTTCAAGGCCAGCCTAGTCTACAGAGTGAGTGAGTTCCAGGACAGCTGGGGCTATAGGGAGATCCTGTCTCGAAAAGACGACAAAAAAAAGGAAAAAATATCAAGGAAACTATGATGAATCCATCACCTTACAACAAATATATATTTTTTTAATTATTTATTTATGCGTATGAATGTATTGTCTGCATGCAGGTCTGTGCATGCAGGTCTGTGCACCCATGTCGTGCAATGCCTCAGAGGTCAGAAGAGGGTCTCGGATTCCCTGGAACTGGAGTTCTCCTGGAATTGGAGTTACAGATGGTTCTCAGCTGCCATGTGGGTGCTGGGGATCGAACCCAGGTCCTCTGCAAGAGCAGTCGGTGCTCTTAACCGCTAGGCTATCTCTCCATCCCCGCAACAAATATAATTTGAAGATCCTCCAACACATATGTGTAACTTGTTACAACTTAGTATCAGTCCTGGTTACTTGTTTTTTTTTTCTTTTCTTTTCTTTTTTTTTTTTTTTTTGGCAACTTAACACAAACTGGAGTCACCTGCAGAAAAGGGAAACTTAATTGATTCATTTTCTTGATTACTAATTGATGTAGGAGAGTCACTTTACTGTGGGTGGTGTCAACCCCAAGCAAGTGGGCCAGGGCTGTATAAAAAGCCAGGAAGAGCAAGCCAGTAAGGAGTGTTCTTCCAAGGTCTGTGCCTCCAGGTTCCTGACTTGAGTTCCTGTTTTGGCTTCCCTTGTTGATGGATTGATTGTGTGGTGGAAGTGTAAGATAAATAAACCCTTTCTCCCCATAGTAGATTTGCTCATTGTTTTATCACAGCAACAGAAAAGTAATGCAGTGTCTAAATATATCCTGCGAAATATTTGTAGTAATGTAATCTGCATGTGGGTTAGATAAGTGCTTTACTATTGATGTGTACCTCCACCCCCCCTTAAAATTTTCTTTTATCTTTTTTGTGTGTATGTGTGTGTGTGTGTGGTATGTATGTGCCTGAATGTTCCTGTGTATGCACAAAAATGTGTATGCATGTGTGTATAGAGGCCAGAAGTTGATGTCAGCTGTCTTTCTCAAATGCTCTCCACTGTATTTTTTTTTTTTTTTTGAGTTAGGGTCTCTCACTGAACCTGAAGTTCATCGAAAGTGATAGCTTGTCTCAACAAACAAACAAAACAAAAGACCCCAAATAAATAAGTAAATAAAAATCATAATTACCAGTTTACCAAATAGTTCTCAAACCTGGAACTGCAAACAGTACTTAGTTGGCCCAATAAAGACAGTTTAGAGTTGGCATTCACTTGAAAGGCACTGGCTTCTGGACCATCTTAGTGTGTCTCCTTTGCTCTGGCAGGGGAAACGATTGTTCCGGAGATTAAGATATAATGTATTTATGATACTTGATGAAACCTGTTTTCCTTTGTACCAGAAATTCCATGCAATGTACATGGTTTTGGAAATAGATTTCGGGCTTGGAATGAAAGCAGGTACCTGCAGAGACACAGAATTTAGGAGCAAGAAGGATGCTCTCTGGGTGGCAATGACTACCAGATTCCATTTCATTTCTAAAATTGTAGTTTCTATGTTTATCCATTTGTTTTCATAGGGCTTTTTCATTTTGCATTGTTTTGTTTGTTTTGATTTTGTTCCCTAGTCCAATACCAACACACCATGAGGAATAGCTTCTAGGCAGTGTTTATGAACAGCTGAAGGGAAGGATCAAGTTAAATAGCACATAAATCCCCAGTGGGACTCTCCTCTGTGCTTTATAATCTTCACATTGCTAAGATCCTTAAAGCGCAGTGTATTTTCTGTACAAGAATGGCTAAGAGACTGCCAAAACAAACTTCATACAGCTAGGAATGTGACCTTGATACAAATATATAGTGAGCAAATATAAAGTCCATATTTAATTCATTAATGAGGAAACCAGCTTGTATCTAAGGATAGTAGGAAAAAATGTTGAAACATGATTGCCAAGTTAGATACTGAATGGTTTTATGTCCTACATGCAATAAAACTTCATCCTTCAGGGTTACGATTTTTTAAACAAATAGAGATAATTAGCAACTGTACTGTACAAAACTCATTTGTTACTTATCAGAATACAATTCAACTTTGACCTTTGTTGAATTCTGGCCATAATTAATGGTAATAAGTCAAACAAAGATGCACTTCCCTGGGGGATGGAAAGGACTTGGATGGAATTTTTAGTCTGTGCTACAGTGTGACTTTGCAAAGACATATTGTATTAATTACTTTTCTCACTGATATGACAAAATGCTTGACAAGTGGCAGTTAAGGGAGGAATGGTTTGTTTTGCCTCACAGTTTAAGGGATACATTCCAGGGGGGCTGGAAAGGTGGCTCAGTGGTTAAGAGCACCGACTGCTCTTTCAGAGGACCTGGGTTCGATTCCCAGCACCCACATGGTGGCTAAGAACTGTCTTTAAGCCAGGCATGGTGGTGCATGCCTTTAATCCTAGCACTCGGGAGGCAGAGGCAGACGGATCTCTGTGAGTTCAAGGCCAGCCTGGTCTATAGAGTGAGTTCCAGGCCAGCTGGGGCTATAGGGAGACCCTGTCACAAAAAAAAAAAAAAGGGATATAGTCCATAATGATAGGGACAATATGCCAACAGGAATGTAGGCTGGTGACCAGTTTTTCCTTTTTGATTCAGCCTGGAATCTCAAGCTATGGAATGGTACTGCCCATATTTAGAGTGGGTCTTCCCAGTTAAACTTTTCTAGAAACACCCTTATAGATATACTCATAAGAGTGTCTACATGGTCATTCTAAATCCGGTAAAGTTGACATTCAAGAACAACTATCATACAGAATCCCACATAATATAGTCTATCTAAAGTTTAGTGGAAGGGGATTTTCTTTTTAGGTCATGGTCACAGAAATGCCCTTAACTCCCCAGAAATCCTATGTCATGAAAAGTATTAGCAACCAAAGGACAACTCAGTTCAAAATGGATGTCTTGAAGGATTTGTCCTTTTATAAGAAACCTTTTGCCATACACTCAAGGCAGAGGTGGGCCTCTCTCTCTTCTATCACTTTACTTGATTTTAGGCATACAATATGTAGTAGAGTGTTCATCAATTTTCTATCATAGCCTGAGGTTTTGAGGGATACGGCTGTACACAGGTGACCCTGGCTCCCTTGTCTACATTTGAGAGCCCACACTTGAATCCGGAAAGGCCATTAGTGTGTTATAGTAAACCAAAGCCTCAAGGCCATCTCAGGAAGACGAAACCACAGGTAGCCCACCTTCCACAGGTTCCAGGTTCTAGCTGATCCTATTAATTTCTTATTATTCTGAATCCTCTGACCTTATCAGAGGTTCAGCGTGCCATGGTGACTGAGAAGGCAGAAAGAGAAAGGTTATTCTGGACCCAGACTTTGGGGAGACAGGAATTAGATTCCATCTCTTCTGCGAAATGTCTATGAAGATGCACCTGATCTATAGGTCTTTCATCTGTGTGATAGGAACGGGAAAGACAAACTTTCCCATTCTATTCTATAGAATTGGCTTAAGAAGAATAAAAAAAATGTAGAAGGGCTTTTAATCATGCATATAGCATTCCAGGCAGTGGTACAGGCCTTTAATCTCAGCACTTTGGAGGCAGAGGCAGATGCATCTCCATGATATCGAGGCCAGCCTAGTGTACATGTGAGTTCCAGGCCAGCTGGGGCTTTAGGGAGATACTGCCTATTTGAGGGCTGAGAATGTATCTCCGTTTGTAGTGTGTTTGTCTAGCACACATATGTCTTCAGTGTTGATCCCCAGGACTGTATAACCAGGGGGTAGTGGAAGCAGGAGGATCAGAATTCCAAAGTCCTCATCAAGTACATAGTGATTTTGAGGTCAGCCTAGGGTATATGAGAATCTGTCTGAAAAAGGAAAGGAAAAAGGAAAGGAAGGAAGGAAGGGAGGGAGAACAAGAGATAGAGCAAGAAAGAGAGAAAAAAGTAAAGGAAAGGAAAGAAAAGAAAAGAAAAGAAAAGAAAAGGAATGAGCTATTTGACAGTGGATGACAGTCCAGAAGGCGGCTTTATATGCATTAACTCATCTGATAGAGCTGCTCAGGCATTAGTTATTTGGAGTGTGGATGCAGATACTGACACTTGCATGGCAATATCCATTCACTACATTCTTTTGCTAACAGATCCTCCATTCTCTTTGTAGTAGCAGTATGCCTAGCTCTGTTCCCCAGACCCTCATGTATCTAGGAGGAGCCATTCAACTTGATTATGGACAATAAGAACAAAGCAGAAGTTTTCTTCTGAAAAGAAGAATGCTTCCATTATAAAAAGAGACTAGCCAACTACTATGCCTTTTTGCTTTTCCTTTATTATTCAGTTAGGTGTGTGTGTGTGTGTGTGTGTGTGTGTGTGTGTGTGTGTGTGTGTGTATTTATATGTGTATATGGACACCCGAGATTGACACTGGACATCTTCCTCTATCACTCTCCACCTTGTGTTTTGAGACAAGTTCTCTTACTGAGTCTGGTCTTCTGCAAGACCTGATTGGCTAGACTGGCTGGCTAGAAACCTCTGGAGATCTGGTTTTACATATACTGGGAAATTGCAACTTGGTCCCTCATGCTTGCATCACATACATTTTACACACCAAGCCATGGTTCCAGTCCCTTCCCTCTTCTTTTCCCAATTTCCACCTGTCTGAATGCAGAGGGATGCTTGTCACCTTGAAAGTGCAGGAAAGGGAACTACAAAGCCATCAACCTAGCCATCAGAGAAATGAGCTTTTTGATGTGAACATGGACAATCGTCACCACCCAACTTTCTGTTACATAAAGCAAGAAAAGGGTCCAGAGAGATGGCTCAACAGTTAAGAACATTGCCTGTTTTTTGCAGAAGACCTGGGTTCAAATCCCAGCACACACATGGCTGCTAACAACCATCTGTAACTATAGTTCTAGGGGATTCAACCTTCTGTCCACCAAGGGCAGTACATGACATGGGTACACTTACACACATGCAGGAATAACACCTATATACATAAAATAAAAATAAATAAATCAAAAAAATTTAAAAAATGTAAAAAGAAAGCAAGAAAATACTTTTGTCTGCAGTAATTTAATCTGTTTACCAATTGCACCACCTCCGTGGAAGATAAGAGGCTCTGAATTCTACCCTCTGGCTTTTTCTAATGAAACTAGAATGATTTCTATAAGCCCTGCTGTAATGCCACCCCCAATTTTTAAAAATTGTCTTCAATAGCCAATTATGAATTGTGTCTCCCTCCCTCCCTCCCTCCCTCCCTCCCTCCCTTCTTTCCTTCCTTCCTTCCTTCCTTCCTTCCAGAATATGGTCTGAGGAGGGCAGAGCCTCACCTGCTCCCTAGGCGGTGCAATTCTTGGCTTCCTTCTGGGCCAAATGCCTGACTTTATCTTTAGAAAACACTATGTGTTTACTCCACCCATCTCTACCTAGGAGCTCCCACAAGCAATGGATAGTTCTTCTTACCTAACTCCAATCTCTGCACATCTATGTATCATATTTTATTATTTTTTTTATTTTATGTGTATGAGTGTATTGCCTGCTTGAATGTAAGTGTAATCCCCATGGAGGTCAGAAGAGGAGGTCAAGTTTCCTGGAACTGAACTTACTGACTGTTGTTAACTGCTGTGTTGGTGCTGGAAATTGAACCTGGGTCCTCTGGAAGAGCAGCAATTGCTCTCAAGTACTGAGCCATCATCTTTCCAGCCCCATATCTATGTATTAAATTAAAGCTAGAAAACATGGGTAGTATGGTAGTTCATATCTGCAATATGAGCACTTGGGAGGCTGCAAGGATTACTAAGAGTTTGAAGCTAGCTTTGGCTACAATGTAAAACAGAAAGAAAGAAAAGGAAAGGAAGGAAGGAAGGTTAAAAGGAAATGAAATAAAGTAAAATAAAGAGAAAATACAAAAAAATAATAAAGGTGATTTTTCTCTCTTGGTCTGAGTGTTACCTGGTGGTCCATATATGCTAGATTTGGGCAAATGTCCACAATAGACAAATTAAATAAACAAGAAATGATGAAAAACAGGAGGGAGGGAGGGAAGGAGGGAGAGAGAGAGAGAGAGAGAGAGAGAGAGAGAGAGAGAGAGAGATTTGTTCAGTGTGGCTACATTGGAAAGAAGAACATTGGACCCTCATGTTCCCTCAAGTCCATACTGAGGATCTTGATATAAGGTTCAGGTTTAAATAGAGAGCATGGGGTCTACCTAGCCAAGCAGTCCAGGTCAATGATATTTGTTAAATGAATGAGTGTATGAATAACACATTATTTCCCTCAGTAGTCAAAATAACCCCTGGAGGTATGCACTGTTATCTGTTTGTAGGTCGGGAAGCTATAGCTGCTGTGGGTTAGGTAATTTGCTAAAGATCACACAGCAGATGAGAACTAGAGATGAGAAGAAGCCCAGATCTGTGAGTGCTGACTCAGTGCAAAAGAAAACCTGGCCAGAACTGAGGAGATAGCTTAGTTGGTAAAATATGGGTCTTTAAGCATGAGAACCTGAGTTTGGAACCCTAGAATCCATATAAAAAAGCCTGATGTGCTGCTGCATGCCTGTAAGAAATCCTAGTGCTGGGACATAGAGACTGGACAATCCTTGGGCCTGGGCTGGCTGGCCGCCAGCTAGTCTAGCTGAGTTGGTGAACTCGAGGTCAGTGAAAGACCCTATCTCAAAAAGAAAACGGGCACAGAAAATTGGGGAAGCTATCTGACACTGACCTCAGGCTTCTATGCGCATTCACACACATATATGACCACCAGTATGCACACATGCATACATTTATACACACTAATAATAATAATAATAATAATAATAATAAATAGAAGAGGTAAAAATATTTTAAAATAAAAAATGTGTGTTTATGATATGCATACATGTTTGGAGCAGGTACACACATGTCACAGTGTGTATATGTAGATCGGAGTAAACTTTGTGCAGTTAACTCTCTCCTTCCACCTTTTTAAAGTAATAAGAACAAGGTTTTATTACTTAAAATTAGTTGCCCAAGAGTTTAAAGGCAGAAAAAAAGAAATATCAAGTTTTTTGACATTAATTTTTGTGATTTTCATATATACAGTTTGATGGTATTTAGTTCCTCTCCCCTATACCTCACTCAACTGACTGTCTATCCTGCCCAGAGTGAGAGATGGTGGATGAGCACAAGGAAGCAGCTGGTCAGTCCCTCATATGAAGTCACAGCAACAGTGACAGCATGCACAAGTCCTATACATGCTCAAACCAGACAAAATCCCAGCATACACATGAAGTCTCCTTCCACTTTCATGTGGTTTTCAGGCATTAACTAAGGTTGTTAGGCTCAGACAATAAGCACTTTTACCCAATGAGTCATCTAACCAGCCTATACGCAAATTTCTTTGAAATTCCAGGGCCAGTGAGATAGGTCAGTGGGGAAAGATGCCTGCCTCCTAGCCTGACAGACTGAGCTCAGTCCTTAGAATCCACATGTGGAAGGAGAGAGTTAACCTCTCCTCTGATTTCCATAGGTGTGAAAACCAATACAGTCGGCATGACTACGGAATTTGATAGAATACAGATTCTCAGACCACTTCCTCCAAGATTTACTTAATCGAAAACACCAGAATTGGATGATTCATTTTCTGATATTGACTCAAATTTGTCTGCTACCAATTTATGTTATTTTTTCCCTATGTATCATATTCAGGTTTGTTGTGACAAAATGCCATATACTGCCGTAGCTTAAAAAATAGAAATTTGGGGCTGGAGAGATGGCTCAGCGGTTAAGAGCACCAACTGCTCTTGCAGAGAACCCGGGATCGATTCCCAACACCCACATGACGGCTAAGAACCATCTTTAACTCCACTTACAGGGGAATCTGACGCCCTCTTCTGACCTCTGCGGCATTGCACAACATGGGTGCACAAACCTACATGCAGACAGTACATTCATACTCATACACATAGAAAAAATAATAAATAAAGCCGGGTGTTGTGGTGTGCGCCTTTAATACTAGCATTTGGGAGGCAGAGGCAGGCGGATCTTTGTGAGTTCAAGGCCAGCCTGGTCTACAGGTGAGTTCCAGGACAGCTGGGGCTACAGGGAGACCCTGTCTCAAAAAGACACAAAAATAAATAAATAAATAAATAAAATATAAAAAAATAGAAATTCAGGGCTAGGGATATCACTCAATTAGTATACTTCCTGCCAAGCATGCATGAAGCCCTAGTTTTGATCTCCAATACCACATAAACCATTAGTGCTGGTGCACAACTGTAATTTTAGTACTTGGGAGGTGGAGTCAAGAAGAGGTGGAGTTCAACGTCATTCTCAGGTAGATAGTGAGATTGTGGCCAACCTCAGGTACATGAGACCCTGACTCAACTCTCCCTCCCCTGAAAAAAAATCCTGACGCCCCAAATATCAGTCATTTTTTTCCCTCAGTTCTGGAAGCTGAGACATTCAGAAACCAAGTTGTTGTAGAAGGCACTCTCTTGGCTGATAGATGGCTGTTTTCTGGCTGAATCTTCCACCGTGAGTCAGCAGGAAAAGAAAGAAGAGAGGATGATGACAGAGAACATTTTATGTCTTTCCTCTTCTTATAGTGATGGTTCTTAGCGTGACCCTACACTCATGGCCTCAAGTGAACCTAATCAGCTCCCAAGGACCCACCTCTGAATATTGTCACACTGTGGGATAATTCTTAAATACATAAATGTATGGGCTGGGGAAACAAACAATCACTCGAGTAATCCTTAAATAAGTTTTTGTCGTGTAAAACTTGTAGTACTAGGCATGTATGTGATTGCTAGGCCAAAGGCGTGCATAACTATAAGCACCCATCATGTTTTTTTTTGTTTGTTTGTTTTTTGCTGCAAGATCCCAAGGTCAGCACATGATGCTCTGTGGCCCAGAACAACTGTTTTCTTTCTTCTCTATGCTCTTATGCAGGAGACATCAGTAAATACATGAACATTCCATGCAGAATTGGGGGCAGGCTCTGGATATCCTGACGCCAGTACAGGAAAACATTAGATCATCAGAGAGGTTTTGAAGCTTAAGAGAATGGAAGAAAGAGATAAGATGAAAGGCACAGAACAGTCCTGATAAATATGCTAACAGCCAAGGGAGCTATAGCAAATTCAGCTCACTTGAATATTGCCTGTGATTCAATTTAAATGCAGGGAGAGTGTAGAGCAATATCCAAATTCTACAACAGCAAAGAATTTCATGTTAGCTCTTGCATTAAAAATACTTTGCTGGCCACAGATCAGGAAATTATTAAAACAAAACATTCCAAGCATTGTAAACATTTCCACAGATATCTGAATCATTTTGTAAAAATAGAGTATTTGGGGGCTGGAGAGATGGCTCAGTGATTGAGAGCACCGACTGCTCTTGCAGAGGACCCGGGTTCAATTCCCAGCACCCACATGGCAGCTGAGAACTGTCAACTTCAGTTCCAGGGGAATCCGACACCCTCTTCTGACCTCTGCAGCATTGCCTGACACGGGTTCACAAACCTACACACAGACAGTACATTCATACACATAAAAAATAATAAATAAAAAAGAATGCTAACTGCTTTAAATTTAAAAAATAGGTTATTTTGAGCTGGGCGTGATGGTGCATGGTTTTGATCCCAGCACTCAGGAGACAGGCAGGCAGATCTCTGTGAGTTCAAGGCCAGCCTGGTCTATGTAGCAAGCTCCAGGCCAGCTGGGACTAGAGAGAGACTCTGTCTTAAAAATACCAAAAAAAAAATCATTATTTTGCTCTTATTACTAAAAGTAGGTATAAGTCAGAAATACAAACTAGAAACCTCACACCAAAGTGAGTATATACGACAAGGGACTTATTCCTTGAGCAAGCCCCTGCTCAAATGAATAGTCTTTGAGGTAGCCTCCCATCTGTCCAAGCATTTAAGGAACAAACGAGAAACCATAGTATCAGCAGTCATCTGCTATAAAGGGCTAAGTGGTAGCCAGCTAGTGTATACCTCCTTTGCCCTACAAAAGTGGTCATGGTTCTTGGAACAAGGTTCTGGTCCCAACTCTGGTACTGTTAGGTGTATGAATTTGGGTCACATCACTCTTTCAGCCTCCATGTCCCTATTCAGAAAACCGACATATACATTTCTTGCTTTATTTATCTCCCAGGATATGGTGGACATGAAAGGAGGCCTGAAAATACTTTATAAAGGATGGTGTAATTACAAAAAATGGGCCCGACTAACAATGGTGAGGAGAAAAGCTGCCCATTCAGATTTTCTTTTTTTTCCATTCATCTTTTCAAAAAATTATGTTTGTATGCTGGCCATGGTGGTGCACAACTTTAATCCCAGTACTTGGGAGGCAGAGGCAAGTGGATCTCTGTAGGCTTAAGGCAAGCCTGGTCTACATAATGAATCCCAGTTCAAGCAAGACTACATAGTGAGACCCTGTCTCAAACACGAAAGCAAAACAAAACGTGCACACACCTCAATGGCATGGGTAGTTGAATAGGACATATCACAGAGGTCAACTTTGGGGAGTTAGTTCTCTTCTTGAAGGTAGGTACCATTGGTCAAACTCAGGTCATCGTGACCTTGATTGTACTTATGAGGAATTAGCAGCTTTGGGTAAACTATTAGATTAGATCTTGGTGGGGAGTTTCCCGGATCTTCTTTATTGTGCTAGTGTGTCATCTCCCAACTTCTGGGGGTATTCAAACCCTTTTCCCTAGAAAATTGCTTCTGGCTCAAAGGAATGCCTACAGACAGAGGTTATACAGCTCCTTCCTTCCCTACATTGCACAGGTAGGGGAACATGGAAGGCAACCTTCCTGCCTCACAATGCTAATCTATGGTCTCTTCAGGATCCTGTGATTAAGACGCACCTCAGTGAAATTGGAACCCCCATGTGGTTCTATCCCTTGTCCACTGTCTCCCTGGCTCCTTTTCCCCTGAGACTAAATTTCCCAGGCACCCAAATCTTGGTACCAGGACTGCTTCTAGAAAATTCAACTGGGGGCTGGAGAGATGGCTCAGTGGTTACGAGCACTGACTGCTCGTAATCGAACCACTGACTCGGGTTCGATTCCCAGCACCCGCATGGTGACTAAGAACCGTCTTAGGCCAGGTGTGGTGGCACATGCCTTTAATCCCAGCGCTTGGGAGGCAGAAGCAGGCAGATCTCTGTGAGTTCAAGGCCAGCCTGGTCTACATAGTGAGCTCCAGGCCATCTGGGACTAAAGGGAGACCTCGTCTCAAAAAAAAAAAAAAATTCAACTGAATACATCTCATTTTAGATTTCCATCCATTGTACTTACTGCTCTTTTTTCATGACAGAGTCATTACTCAGCCCAAAGGATTTGAAACTTCCAATCAAATGTGATAGGTAATTCTCTTTTTTTTTTTTTTTTAAGCAAATATTCTCAGCATTTAAAACATCACAGTACGATAGGTAATTCTCATACCATTCTCATACCAAGACATGCACCATATCCTTATGGCAAAATATTGCCCTCGGACTGGTGAGATGGTTCTGCAGGTAAAGGTGCTTACCACCAAACCTGACAACCCAAGTTTGATCTCTGGAACTCACATGGTGGAAAGAGAGAAGGGACCCTGAAGTTGTTGACTGACATCTACATACATGCTGTGGCCCATGCATGACAACACATACACATAAATACATATAAAGTAATATAAAAATATTCCCCTTGAAAATGTCCTTGGTGGCTGGGCATGGTGGCACACACCTTTAATCCTAGCACTCGGGAGGCAGAGGTAGGATGATCCCTGTGAGTTCAAGGCCAGCCTGGTCTACAAAGCGAGTTCCAGGACAGCTGGGGCTACAAGGACACCCTGTCTCAAAAAGACCAAAACAAAACAAAAAAAAAAAACAGAAAAGAAAATGTCCTTGGCATTTGTCAGATTACCTATGTACTGTTCACACACTTTTTCATCCAGTAATCTTGCAAAATGTCTTGAAACAGACTCTAGGGCTTTGGAATCCTTTTCAAGTCCATAGACCAATAGTGTAGTGGGAATGAACATGACTGGAAACTGATTTGCTGGCTATACCGAATAAGATAATACCATTGTTATTCTTGACAACTATTTTTGGTTTTGCTACAAATGTTCTAATTTTCTAATAAAATGTAAAAAAAGAAAGCAACTCTCTATATAGGTGAAACATAACATTTTCTTCTAATTAGAGCTTTCAATTTCTCACATTTGATCATCCACCCAAGTTCTTTTCCCAGGATTGTAAGTGAACACGCTGTTCTTTTACTTTTGTTTATAAAATGTTTTTCCCCGTCTCCGGCTGTCATTCTACAGCTTGGATGAAGTCCCAGTGGGCTGTGTCCCTGAACACAAGACTGTTGCCACTGGGATCTCCCGGGTTGCAGACATGGCTACTGTTTCACTAGGGAGTGTTACCCTTGGTAACCTTCACATGGGACGTATCGGCAAGAGAAGGCAGGGAAGTGGCCTTGTCTGTGGCATTTGATAGATGTCTCCCCATAATTACCTTTCAGAGCAATACAAGAAACACAGCAATCATTTCTGACATGTTAACACACTGCCATATTCTTGTGAGGACACGTTAGTATCCAGAAAACAACTCACCACCAAGAATTCCTTTGTGCATTCAAAGATGGACAATCAGGCTGTGAGCCGAGAAGACTTACTAGCTGACTTTCTGGCAAATGAATTCCCAATGTGTCTGGCTTCCTTGAGATTTCATGACCTTACACAAAGTTCCTCTTGCCTGTTAACATTTACAAACACTGCTTCTATTTTTATCCATTAGGCTAAGAAAATACAGAATTAATGAAAGGACATTTGAAGTTTTGCATCGCCCATATAATCCATGATCACTTTTTCCTTTGTCTTTTCTTCTAACTAGTTCTCTGCATATTTTATTAGCTCAATGGAGTGCTTAGTCAGCAACATGGAGTAAAGCAAAGGGTCCAGAAGACCTAGGTTTTGCTTTTCAATTGGTAACAGTCAAATTAAGATAAGACATTACTAAGTAGGATACAATTATATACATTTCTCAGAGAAAGAATCCAGTCTAATGAATGGATCAAGAAAATATGGTACATATACAAAATGGAATTATATGGGGCCACATAGAAAAAGGAAACCATGACATCTATGGGAAAATGGATGGAACTGAAAGTCATTATGCTATGTAATGTAAGCCAGATTCAGAAAGACAAATACCTTGTGCTTTTTCTTATATATAGAAGCTAGATTTAAAATTGTGTGTGTGATTTTATATGTGTGTGTACATCCCAAAACTAGGAAGGTTCGTATAAGAGGGATGAAGAGATCTTAAGGAAGATGGGAAATAGAATAATGGAATGGACCAAATAGGAAATCAGAAAGGGGGTACTAATGGCAATCAGGAGGAAGGGAAGTAGCCAGAGTGAGGCAGGAGATATAGAAAAACATGGTAAGGGAGGAAAACAAAACCAAAGTATAATGTCTATATGTATGAAGTTGCCATAATGAAACCTATTACTTTGCATGTTAATGTAAAAATTCATTTAACAAAATACTTAAAGTTTAGCATCCAGGAGGCAGAAGCAAGAAGGTTGTTACAACATTAATGACAGCCTGATCTCTACAGTGAGTTCCAGGCAGTCAGGACTATAGTAGCTCAGTTGTTAAACTGTTTGTCATCCTTGGCTATATAGAAAGTTCAGCACTAGCCTTGGGATACACGACTCTCAAACAAAATAGAGAATAAAGGCTAAAAGAGCTTAACTGATTAGATTGGGATTATGGAGAGCCCAAATTTAGAGCTAAGATACAAACCTAGATCATCCTTTACCTCTACCTCTACCTCTACCTCTATCTCTACCTCTACCTCTACCTCTACCTCTACCTCTACCTCTACCTCTACCTCTACCTCTATCTATCTATCTATCTATCTATCTATCTATCTATCTTTCTATTTACTTATATCTATATCTGAAGAATTGGCACCTATCTATAACTGAAGAACTGGCATCTATCTAGATAGATGATAGATATAGAGAGATAGATATAGATGATATACAATCAATATTTCCCCAAACATCATGTAAATCTCAAATATATGCACAATAGGAAGAAAAATTTTGTGTTTAACACTGTGTTAAGTGATGCCAGGAGGAGGAGTTAATGTAAGAGTTAGACTTAGGGAGGGGTCTGGAGAGCTGGCTCAGCAGTTAAGAGAATTGGCTGTTCTTGCAGAAGAACTGGCTTTAAATCTCAGCCTCCACATGGTGACTAACAATTATCAGTAACTCCAGTTCCATGGTTCTGACCTTTGAGTGCACTGCATGACATGAGTGTACATGCAGACAATACATGCATACACCTAACATAAAAATAACAAATGATAAAAAGAGTTAGACTTCAATGAATTTACACTCTTCTTGATAAAAAATTTTGCAAATCAATGTCAATTGCCAGGGAGAATACTTCTACCCCCCTTTAGCTGTATAATCCCACTATTCACAATAGTATAGAAAATAGTCAAGGATATTTAGTCCTTTTTCAAGGCTGGAGGGAAAAGAGGTTATCCCAAAGTTAGTAAACTCTTAGGGCAATTATAAAAGTATACAATATAGTCAAGGTGGAAGTATATGATATATTCAGGTGTGGAAGTGTACACATGTAATCACAGTATTACGGAGTCTGAAGCAGAAGGATTCCCATAAACTGCCTGCCAGCCTGAGAAAACATAGTATATAGTACCAGGCCAACCAGGGCTGTATGGTGTGATCCTGTCTCAAAAACCCAAATAAAAGTACACATTATAGGAACTTAGCACATGACACTCTGTGTTTTGTTAATTTATAAAGTGTTTTTTTCTTTCTTTTCTGATAGGATAAGACCTTACTGAATATTTGTTTGAACAAACAATCTAAGGTCAGTTAAATATCTGAAGAATTAGCAAGAGTCACTCTAAGTAAGACCAGCTACAGAGCTCTGTACCTATGATGTAAGCTACTGTGCTAGGAAGTAATACCCAGAGGGAGAAAAAGAGCTCCTTATTTTTGTCCCACCAAATAAGTCTTCAATGAATAATCCTCCAGGTATTCCATGAAATGATATCTAAGGAGAAACTGCATGCTGAGACATCACCAGAGTGAATTTCATTCTATATAACTATATGCTCTATAAATATAGGTGTGGTGGCACACGCCTTTAATCCTAGCACTTGGGAGGCAGAGGCAGGCAGATCCCTGTGAGTTCAAGGCCAGCCTGGTCTATAGAGTGAGTTCCAGGCCAGCTGGAGCTACAGGGAGACCCTGTCTCGAANTATATGCTACAATATTTTCATTTGAAAATGCTTCTTGGGACTAGAGAGATGGCTCAGTGGTTAAGAGTGCTGACTGCTCTTGCAGAGGACCGTGTTAGATTCCAGCACCCACATGGCAGCTAAGAACCATCTTTAAGCCGGGCAAGGTGGCCTACACTTTTAATCCTAGCACTCGGAAGGCAGAGGCAGGTGGATCTCTGTGAGTTCAAGGCCAGCCTGGTCTACAGAGTACCAGGCCCGCTAGGGCTATAGGGAGACCGTGTCTCAAAAAGACGAAAGAAAGAAAGAAAGAAAGAAAGAAAGAAAGGAAGGAAGGAAGGAAGGAAGGAAGGAAGGAAGGAAGGAAGGAAGGAAGGAAGGAAATGCTTCTTATTAGTTAGACTTAAATGTAGGAAACACTAAAAGAGTAGTGGAATGGATTTTTGGCAGATGAGTACTGACTCTGTCTGGAATTTTCTGTGACGTTTTCAGAAAGGCTCAGTCCTTTGGAAGGCATCTGTGCATGGAAACTGCTTTTTCATGTCTCTATTATCTTCCCCCTCACTCCTTTAGGTACTAAGTCAGTGCAGTGAGTAATAGACATCGTCTTGGTGAGCTGGAGCACAGTTCCCACGGCTATCTTCATGGCCTGAGAGCTCCTGTCCCGGAGCTGCTTCCTCTGACCCAAACAGCATTTTTTAGTGTCTTCCTCTCCTCAATTCCAAATCCTCCTCACTCTGCAAATACAGTCTCTGCCCTCTGCCCTGAAACATCAGAGGATCTACAGCTGGACAGGACGGTCTTGATTCTAGAGGATTGATGGCTCACAACATACAGCATAGCATCATAGAATTTTTTTCTTTCAAACTTTCCAGGGGATTCCTATGACTGTCCAGGGCTGGTTATAAGGACTTAGTGTATCTCAGTGGTTCTCAGTGTGTGGAAGGCATCATGCTCACTGAGAACTTGATAGAGATGAAGTTTTCTAGTCTCCAAAGCTGCAAGATCAGAAATACTAGGAGTGGGGCCCAGCCATCCATTGCAGTAGAAACAAGTCTCAGGGGATTCCATTGTAAGAACCATTGCATGAAGGCACCATCTTTTGGTCCCAAAGGGAATCATTATGTTTTAAATATTCCACACTTTTGGTATGCCTTATCCCTCTTAGATGAGAAAACCTAGACCCAGAAAGTTACACAGCCTGGCCAAGTTCATAGTTAAGTAGTCACCCCAGCAAGAGCCAGACACCCCGACTGCTCACTCACTCTGAGAACCCGGGCCTTTTTTATACCATATTTCATCTTGCCTGAGGTTCAGTCTCCACAGATTTTCCACTTCTAAACTCCTTGCAATATTTACTATGCTCTTTCTGACAACTTTGATCTCTTAGCAAAATCCTGCTAACCTTACTGCTTAACTTTTCCTTGAGATGCAGGCTGGCTCACTGTGCGGCCTCCTGCTACAAAGCATGCTGTTGGTATTTGTCCTCTGCCAGGCTGGAAGCTTTGAGGTGAGATAACTCTCCCGTGTGCCCCTACTTCCCCACTGTTGTTCTTGTCCTTAGCCCAGAAGCCTTGTTCACATGTCTGTCTTCCTCTAATTGACACATACATGTAAGAGGCAGTGCTATTAATAGGAAGCGTCAAGTTTATCTGCCTGCCAGGCTGCTCTATTTTTGTGTGAAATGGGGTCTCATGTAGCTCAGGCAGCCCTTGATCTCACTATATAACCCAGGATAATACTGAACTTCCACTCCTTCTTCCTCCATCTTCTCAGTGCTGTAATTGAACCCAGGTCTATGTGCATGCGAGGCAAGCATTCTTCCAACTGAGCTACATCCCCATATCCCCAGCCCCAGTTTGCTTTTGATCACAGCAATTTGTGTGCATGTGTGTGTGTGTGTGTGTGTGTGTTACATATGGTGTATGTGTGTGATATGCCCATGCTGTTTGTCAGTGTGCAAATTCAGAGGCCAGAGGAAGGCACTCGGTATTATACTTTAATCATTCTCCATATTATTCCCTTGAAACGTTGTCTCTCCCTGAAGCTGGAGCTCCAGCTGGCAGACAGAAAGGTCCAGCAATCCTCCTGTCTCTATCCCACTCCCAGGGGTAGGTTTACAGGCATACAGGAAGCCACACCTGGCTTTTTATGTATGTGCTGGGGATTTGAACTCACGGACCCCTGCTTGCTCGGGAAGTGCTCTTACCCACTGTGCTGGTTTGAATCAGTGTCCCCCATAGGCTCTAGGTATTCAGACATTTATCTCCAGTTGGTGGCGCTGTTTTTGGAGGTCTTAGAAGGTGTGGCCGTGATGGAGGAAGTGCGTTTTTGGGGGCAGGCTTAGTGAGTTTTAACAAGCCTCGTGGTCTACAGTTGCTCTCTCTGCTTCCTGTGCTCACTGTGAGATGTCACCTTCGGTTTGCTGCTCCAGACTCCAGCTGCCATGCCTCCCGCCACAATGGACTCTAATTCCCTGGAACCGTCAATCGTAAGCTCAAATAAACACTTCCTTTTATAAGTTCCTTCGTCATGGTGCTTTATCACAGCAACAGAAAAGTGACTAATACACCCACTGAGCCATGTCCCCAGGTCCCTGAGGCATCTCCTTAGATTCCTACTTTTTCTTTGATATTTTGAATACTATATATATATATATATATTTGGTATTTTTGAGACAGGGTATCCCTGTAGCCCCAGCTGTCCTAGAACTCACTTTGTAGACCACACTGGCCCTGAACTCACAGAGATCTGCCTCCCTCTGACTCCTGAGTGCTGGGATTAAAGGCATGTGCCACCATGCTTGGCTGATGGGGCTGGAGAGGTGACTCAGCAGTTAAGAGCACCGACTGCTCTTGCAGAGGACCCGGGTTCGATTCTCAGCACCCACATGGCAGCTGAGAACCGTCTTTAACTCCAGTTCCAGGGGAATCTGACGCCCTCTTCTGACCTCCACAGCATTGCACAACACAGGTGCACCAACCTACATGCAGACAGTACACTCATACACATAAAAAATAATAAAAAATTTTTTAAAAAGGCGTACACCACCATGCCTGGCTGAACACCTTATTTTTTGTTAAAAAAAAAGTTATGTGACATCATGACCAATTTACTCTGTCTCAGAATGAAACTTTTTCAGGAATTTATTAAATTTATCTTTTTAAATTTGTTTATTCAAGTTGACCAACACAATAATATATATTAATCATGTACAAGGTGTTGAAGTATAAATGCGTTGTGTAGTAGATAAATCAATCTAATTATCATATGTACTACCTCACATTCTTTGCAGTAAGAATGCTTTAAATCATTGTAAAATTTCAAAAATACAAAAATATATTTTTTTGTCTTTCTTGATTTTTTTTATTTTTTGTGTGTCTGTCTGTCTCTTTCTGTCTCTGTGTGTGTGTCTCTGCGTGTGTGTGTGCATGCGTGTGTGTGTGTGTGTGTGTGTGTCTTTGTGTATGGTGCATGTGCATGCCATAGTGTTCCTGTGGAGAGCAGAAGAAATCTTTCATTAGTGATTCTTTCCTTCCATCATGGGTTCTGGAGAGTAAACTCAAGAGCTCAGGCTTGTGAAACAATGTTTTTGTCCACTGAGCCATCTTGTTTATCCTCATTGTTTTGGAGAGAGAGTCTCATGAAGACCAGGGTAGCCTCAAACTCACTAAGTAGGCCAACCTGGTCTTAGTCTCCTAAACATACTGCCCCACCTCTGGAGTGCTGAAAGTGCAGATGTGGGTAACCATGCCCAGGCAGAAGTGTTTTTCTTTTTAAAAATTATTTATTTATTTATTTATTTATTTATTTATTTATTTATTTGCATGAATGTACTGTCTGCATGCAGGTTTGTGCACCAGTGTCCTGCAATGCTGTGGAGATCAGAAGACGGTGTCGGCTTCCCCTGGAACTGGAACCAAAGACGGTTCTCAGTCACCATGTGGGCGCCAGGGATCAAACCTGGGTCCTCTGCAAGAGCAGTCAGCCCTCTTAACCGCTAGGCCATCTTTATTATTTTATGTGTATGAATGTACTGTCTGCATAATATAGGTTGGTGCACTAGTGTCATGAAATGCTGTAGAGGTCAGAAAGAGGGTGTCAGATTCCCCTGGAATTTGAGTTAAAGAGGGTTCTTAGCTGCCATGTGGGTGCTGGGAATTGAACCCCGGTCCTTTGGAAGAGCAGTTGGTACTCTTACCCACTGAGCCATATGAGTGTTTTTCAATTAAGGTAACATTCTGTTAGTATGGAAGTCACCACTTTAAAGTGTTTGATTGAGTACCTTCTCGGCATTGTGTGTCTGTCACCACTCTCTAGGTCTAGCCCTTTTTTTGTTGCCTCCCAATGTGACACTATATCCTTTAGTAGTCATTCCCTGGCTTCATATACTCCCAGATTCTAGCAAGCATAGTCTTATGGACCCCTTCTTTCGGACATTTCAATCAGTAGAGTTGTATAACATTTGGCCTTCTGTGTCTAGCTTATTTCACTTAGCATAGGTCTTTCAGGTCCATCTATGTTATAGTGTGTGGCAGAATTGCATTACTGATTTGTGTGGTTTTTTGAGGTTAGGTCTCCTGGAGCCCAAGCTGGCCTGGGTCTTGTTATATAGCGGAGGATGATGTTCAATTCCTGATTCTCCTGCTTCTACCTCCGAAGTAATGGAGTTACCAGTATGTGCCACCATATCCAGGTATGTGTGTGTGTGTTCCATGCGCACATGTGCCCATGAATGTGGAGGGCAAAGGACAATCTCATGTGTGTTTTTTAAAACTTGAGACAGTGTCTCTCAGTGGCCTAGAAATCACTAAGTAGGTGACAGTGGCTGGCCAGCAAGTTCCCACCTCTGTCTGCCTCTGCCTCCCCAGCACCGGAAATTAAAAGCATGTGCCTGACTTTTTTTTTAATGTGAGTTTTGGATATTCAACTCAGGTCCTCATGTTTGCAATGTAAGCACTTTACCAACTGAGCTATCTCCCCAGCTCCTCAAGTACTTGGACATTTAAAAAAAATAATTTATGGGGCTGGAGAGATGGCTCAGCGGTTAAGACTGCCAACTGCTCTTGCAGAGGACCTGGCTTCAATTCCCAGCACCCACGTGGTGGTTAAGAACGGTCTTTAACTCCAGGTCCAGGGGAATCCGATGCCCTCTTCTGGTCTCTGCGGCATTGCACAACACGGGTGCACCAACCTACATGCAGACAGTACACTCACACACATAAAAAAATAATAAATTAAAAATATATATCTAAAAATAAATTCTTTTTTTTTTAATTTTTTTTAAAATTAATTTTATTTATTTCTGTATGTGTATGAATGTACTGTCTGCATGCAAGTCTGTGCGCCCGTGTTGTGCAGTCCCGCGGAGGTCAGAAGAGGGTCCTCGGATTCCCCTGGAACTGGAGTCTCCTGGAATTGAAGCTTCAGACGGTTCTCAGCCGCCATGTGGGTGCTGGGGATCGAACCCGGGTCCTCTGTAAGAGCGGTCGGCGCTCTTAACCGCTAGGCCATCTCTCCAGCCCTAAAAATAAATTCTTTAAAAATATTTTATTACTTTTTATTTTCTGTGTATGAGTGTATTGCCTACATGTATGTAAGGGCACCTGTGTCATGCAATGCCCTCAGAGGTCAGGAGAGGATGTGGAATTCCCCTGGAACTGGAGTTATAATGGTTGTTAGCTGCCATTTGGGTGATGGGAATCAAATCCGGGTCCTCTTGCAAAGTAGCCTGTGCTCTTAACTACTGAGACATATCTCTAGCCCAATATTTGTAATAATGGCCAATGGACATGTAATAAGTGTATATGAATTTGGGGTCCATTTTCATATACATATTAGGATGTATAATGACAAAATGAGGGTAATTAATATATCACTTCAATTTTTATTGACACTATGCTAATACAGCCAAGTTATCCATTATGTGGCTATTCCACATATTTTTTAATCTATTTATGGACTGATGGACATTTAGTTATTTCTACCATTTAGCAATTGTGAATACTGCTCCATGGATATTTTAGTACAGGTATTGGTTTGAGTATCTTCTTTAAATTCTTTGGAAGGTCATTCACTTTATTGTTGTT
The DNA here is from genome assembly GCA_009823505.1 of Rhizomys pruinosus. NCBI lineage: Eukaryota > Metazoa > Chordata > Mammalia > Rodentia > Spalacidae > Rhizomys > Rhizomys pruinosus. The sequence continues at coordinate 1,059,151 of VZQC01007706.1, read as the reverse complement.
CTTATTATGTGAGGCAGGGTCTCACCCTATCATTCCAGCTGGCCTGAAACTCACTTAATTGTAAGCCCAACAGGCTTTGAACTCTCATCAGTAGTTCAAAGCCTGTTGGGCTTACAATGGTGAGTCAAACCTTTGCCTCATCCTTTAAGTGCTTGGATTATAGGTGCGTGCCACCAGGCCCAATTTTAGGCTGTGCAGGTTTTTTGTTTTTTTTTTTTTTCTTTTATTTGTTTGCTTTCACACAGGGTCTTCCTGTTGCCACATCTGCCCTGGAACTAGCTATGTAGACCAGGATGGCCTTGTTCTCATGAAAATCCTCCTGTCTCTGTCTCCTGAGTGCTAGACATGCACCACTATGCCTGGCCTAAGCTGTGCACTACTAAACATAGAATAGGTACATGTTTTAATGGGTGAAAAGGGACAGTATGTCTTTACCAAAAGGATGAGCCCCAGATGGACATTGTAGTGTCATGGTTACCTTTATAGGCATGTTCACAGTTTTTGTCATTTTGGGGGTCTTACTTTGTTTTGGAGAAGCTTGTGTCTATACAGTGACTCTGCAGGGTCTGCAATTCGAAGATGGAGACTCTGACCATCTTTCAGTTTACCTGAGATAATTTCCTTTCACAAAGCCCTTTTTTTTTGTTTTGTTTTTGGTATTTTTGAAACACAGTCTCCCAGCTGTCCTGGAACTTGCTTTGTAGACCATATTGGCTTTGAACTTACAGAAATCTGCTTGCCTTTGCCTCCTGAAGGTTGGGAATAAAAGCATGGGCCACAATACCTTGCTCACAAATCACTTAAGTTTTTAAAAATATTTTAATATTATTTTTTAAAGGGAAGTTTTATGATTTTTAAATTTTATTTATTTATTTTTTGATGTGTGTGAATGTACTGTCTGCATGTAGGTTTGTGCACCCGTGTGGTGCAATGCCGAGGAGGTCAGAAGGGGATGTCAGATTCCCCTGGAACTGGAGTTAAAGACAGTTCTCAGCTGCCGTGTGGGTGCTGGGGATCCAACCTGGGTCCTCTGCAAGAGCAGTCGGCGCTTTTAACCACTAGGCCATCTCTCCAGCCCCGAAAAATATTTTATTATTATTATTATTTAATTTTATTTATTTTTGAATGTGTATGAATGTACTGTCTGCATGTAGGTTTGTGCACCTATGTCGTGCAATTCCTCAGAGGTCAGAAGAGGGACTCGAATTCCCCTGGAACTGGAGTTCTCCTGGAATTGGAGTTACAGATGGTTCTCAGCTGTCATGTGGGTGCTGGGGATCGAACCCGGGTCCTCTGCAAGAGCAGTCGGTGCTCTTAACTGCTAGGCTATCTCTCCAGCCCCATTATTTTATTTATTTTTTTATTTTAATGATGTTATGAGCAATATTTGCATCATATTTGAGGTGTACTTCATGTCCTGGGCAACCACCCCGAAGAAGAAGCCGAAGGGGCTGTCAGATCCCCTGGAACTGGACTTGGAATCGTTGTTGGCCACCATGTGGGTGCTGGGAAACCAACCCTGGTCCTCTGCAAGAGCAGCCAGTGTTCTTAAACCCTGGGCCATCTCTGAAGCCCCTCAAAAAAGCACTTTCAGTTAGGTAGGGAAGGAAAGGCTTTAGGTTTCTCTACTTATAAGAACTTACTTATAGCAGGGTGTGGTGGCACCTGCCTTTAATCCCAGCATCAGGAGGCAGAGCAGGCAGATCTCTGGTTCAAGGCCAGCCTGCTCTACATATCGAGCTCCAGGCCAGCGGGGACTAAAGGGAGACCCTGTCTCAAAAAGATGAAAAAAAAAAAAAAAAACAACAACTTACTATTATTTTGAGAAGGATGAAAAGATGATTGTTAATATAAGAGAGCACCAGACGTTAGATAGCAACTACATAGACGTGTTCTTAAGGAAGATTTTGATTTGTTTTGCTTTCTTTCAGTTTTTGGTTTGTTTGGAAACAGGATCCCATGTAGCACAGACTGGCCTCTATCTAACTTGCTGTGCACTCCTCGCTGGCCTTGAATTCTTGATCCTTTTTCATCTGTCTCTGGAGTGCCAAGCACTACCACGCCCTGTTTACGGGTACTGGGGATGGAGCTCAAGGCTTCATGAAGGCTAGGTCCACATTCTATTAAGTGAGCTGCATCTCCAGCCCAAGAAAAATATTTCTAGTGAGTGAAAAAAATGATTTTTTCTTTAAAATTTCTCTCAGCTGAAGGAGTTCAGTCTGACACTCATTCTCTCAGCTGCAGCATATCAAAATTTCCCTCATTTGGGGGTGTGTAAAGAACACACATCGGATCACCAGTGGCTACCGAAAGGAAACAAACACACAAAGAGTCAGAAGCTGCAATATGCTAACATCTCATCAGACGCTGAGCCATTTCCAGAAGCCTGTTTCCCTTTGTATTCTGGTTGCTATGCCTCTGTCCTCGTTGTTGCAAATACTGTCTGATAGCCTTTGGTTAGTTGTTAAATAAAGAGCGGATAATCTCAGAGGTGCTTACAGATCCCTATCTTTCCCAGTACCAGCTTTCTGATTCAGCCTTTACTCCTACCTTCTTATTGTTTCTAGAGTCTCCAGCGTTAAAGGGCCACTGGAAGAAATCAAAGAAAACACTCTCAGAATTCCTCAGCCAGTCATCTGCCAAGGCAATCCGGGCTCTGTGTGACAGGAATACCAAAAGACTGAAGGCAGGCTGAGTTTGGCAGGGGAAGGGTAATGTTGGATCTGTGAAGTATTCTGCCTGGGTAGCTCACATGGTGTGTTAAGAGGTGGCAGACTGAGTCTCCAGTCTTCAGCAATGAGCTGAATGTACATATGGCTAGGACAGTAATGCTGGCAGGTGGGGAGAAAGCGTGGGGACAAAGGGTGCCTCACCACTTGCTTCTCTCTACACTGCCTTCCTTGTCCATTGATGCCTTGGACTCTTTCCTTTTTCTCAATGGAAAAATAGTACCACCTCTAGACCACAGAATCCCAAGAATCACCCCTGTGTGTCTTTTTGTAAATTGTTTTTATCAGAGAATACTTCATGCATGATAAATGACATCCATCTAGAGGATAAAATTCATAGTTAAAACAATAGTTTTATCGAAATGTAATTCGCATATCATCGAAATTCGTTCATTTCAAGCATACACTTAGTTCAGTGAGTGGTTTTTTTATACACAGATTCATTTCATTCTATTTTTTTTTTTGTCTTTTTGAGACAAGGTCTCCCTATAGCCCCAGCTGGCGTGGAACTCATTCTGTAGACCAGGCTGGCTTGAAGTCACAGAGATCCGCCTGCCTCTGCCTCCTGAGTGCTGGGATTAAAGATGTGTGCCTAGCCGGGTGTGGTAGCGCACGCCTATAATCCTAGCACTTGGGAGGCAGAGGCAGGCGGATCTCTGTGCGTTCAAAGCCAGCCTGGTCTACAGAGTGAGTTTCAGGACAGCTGAGGTTACAGGGAGACCCTGTCTCAAAAAAGATTAAAAAAAAAAAAAATAAAGGTGTGTGCCACCATGCCTAGCACAAGATTCATTTTTAAGTTGTGGTATGTTTATCACAGTCATTTTAGCCATTTTTTCATGTATATATTTATATTTGCTATTTGTTGAGCATATTCTCCCATCCTCTTCTTCTACCTTCCTCCCTCCCTTAGTACCTACATGTATAAATCACAATTCATAGTTTTGACTAGAGGCCATTACTTTCTCTCTTTCTTTTTCTTTCTTTCTTTCTTTCTTTCTTTCTTTCTTTCTTTCTTTCTTTCTTTCTTTCTTTTCTTTCTTTCTCTCTCTCTCTTCCTTCCTTTCTTTCTTTCTTTCTTTCTTTCTTTCTTTCTTTCTTTCTTTCTTTCTTTCTTTCTTTCTTTCTTTCTTTCTTTCTTTCTTTTCTTTCTTTCTNGGTTCGATCCCCAGCACCCACATGGCGGCTGAGAACCGTCTGAAACTCCAATTCCAGGAGAACTCCAGTTCCAGGGGAATCCGACACCCTCTTCTGACCTCCGCGGCATTGCACGACACGGGTGCACAGACCTGCATGCAGACAGTACATTGATACACATACGGAAATAAATAAAAAATTAAAAAAAAATAATAAAAAGAAGATAAGTATGTTCCTGTCATTCTACAATGTCAGAATTTATTGAATAGCAAGAAATTCACAAATTTTAGTAGTTTCAGTGATATCAATTTGTCATATAATCTAACCAGCTTTGGTAACTTAGCTGAGATGAATGCAGGTTCTTCTATTCCAATCTTAATTCCTAATGTTAACTCTCATATCACAGAGCACACAGTAAATCTATCTCTCTATTTATATGCATATATATGGTTTACAAAATCAATACATGTTAAAGAGGCTACAGCAGAATTCCAAAGTTTTCAGAACTAGTGTCTGTATTACTAAGACAGAAACCAGAGCTGCAGGGAGCTAGCTGCTGCTAGCTAGGGGTTTGAGAGCAAAGGTGCAGAGTTTAGCTGTGAAGTGAAAAGCTGAAGTACAGTCTGAAACCAGGAAACAGTGAGTTCAGGTCCAAGTCCAGATGGAAGAACAGATGAATGGGCAGTCGAGTAGGCCATGACCAGTTTTGTGTGATGGGGCTTCATGCCTATTGGTCAAGTACTCTACCAACTGATGGATATTCTCAACTCGCTCCTCTATTTTTAATTGTGCTCTCTTCCATCCTTTCAACATCCAGATATGTTCAAGTCTGTGAAAATGATAGAAAAAAATTGGCAGTAACCTATAAGAAATAGGCATACGGAAAGACTTTCTAAATCAGACAATAGGTGCGCAGGAAATAAGGTCAACAATTGACAAGTGGGACCTCATTAAACTCAAAAGCTCCTGTACGTTGAAAGAAATGATTAAAGAGAAGTGAACAGAAAAACCACAGAGTGGGAGGAAACCTTCACCAGTGATACATCTGACAGAGGATTAGCATCCAGAATATATAAATTACTCAAAAAACCAAGGAATAAGAAAACAAATGACCCAATAAAAAGATGGAATAAAGAGCTGAACAGAAACTTCATAAATGAAGAAGTAGAGATGGCTGAGAAACAACTTAAAAAGTGTTCAGCATCGCTAATAATTAAGGAAATGCAAATTAAAACCACTTTAATATTTTATCTTACTCTGGTAAGACTGGCTGTGATCAAGAAAACAAAAGATACCAAATGCTGGAGAGGCTGTGGGGAACACTCATTCAATGCTGGTGGGAATGTAAACTTGTACAACCCCTATGGAAAGAAGTGTGAAGAGCTCTTAAAAGACTCAAAATGAACTTACCACCTGATGCAGTCATACCACTCCTGAGTATATACCCACAAGACTCACCCTGTTGCAGAGATATGTGCGCAACCATGTTTATTGCAGCTCTCTTCACGATAGCAAAGAGCTGGAAGCAACCCAAGTGTCCCTCAACTGATAAGTGGATAAAGAAAATGTAGTACATCCACACAATGAAGTTCTATGCAGCAGTCAACAAAGATGACATCATGAAATTTGCAGGTACATGGATGGAACTAGAAGCCGTTATGCTAAGTGAAGTAACACAGTCCCAGAAAAACAAACAAAGTATGGCGTCCCTCATTTGTGGACCTTATTTGTAAGGCAAATTGAGTGAGTTTTTCTTTTTTAGTAAATATAATACCTGATGCTACTATAAAAAAGTACATTAAAACATGCATCAACTTGCTGTGTAATTTAGAAATGTAAAGTAATATTTCTTTTTACCTGCATGCAACTTTACTGTTAAAAGGTGAATCCCTAAATATATTTTGGAATTAACCTATAGTTCATTTTCAGAAATCATAATTTTGGTATATGTGTGGAGTGTATGCATGTATATTTTGGAATAATACAAAATTAAGGGGAACAACAACAAAAAAGACTTGTTCAAAGAACCAACTGAAACAGTAAACTTCTGCATCCAAAAATTTAAAGAAAAGACTGAGAAAAAGATGTAAGACATGTATGGCAGAATGCACAGGCTCTGGAGGGGTGGGGGGCATAAAAGGGGGAATGGGTCTAAATTTGATTCAGAAATGTTATATGAAATGTGCAAAGGTTCAATAAAAAATAAAGAAAATATTATTTATTTATTATTTTTATTTTATGTGTATAAGTGTATTGCCTGCATCATGTATGTACATGCATTCATGTCACGCAGTGCCTGCAGAGGCCAGAAGAGGGTGTTGGAATCCCTGGAACTGGCATTATGGACCCTTGCTAGTTGCCATGTAGGTGCTAGGAATTGAAACTGGGTCCTTTGCAAGAGCAGTCAGAGCTCTTGACTGTTGGGCCATCTCCCCAGCCGCCCCCCATCAAGTCTCTTCTGTCTTTAAAGACAATAATCTCCTGACCCAACAACTACATGCACCCATTTTCCAGATAGTAATAATTCAAGATTTTTCTGGGGTGGTCAGAAAATTTCTAGACCCAATTGTAATAAACCAGGCAGGCAAATTCAAGTGGCCTGTCCTAATTATAGGACAAGTGAATCTTTTCAAATCTGTTTTAGCCAATTTTGGGATTGGCTTACAGATTCTAGAAGTGGCTGCCTTAAACTGAGATGCCCAGGATTATTCTTTTTCTTAATCCTAAATAGCTATACCTTAAGTTCTGTTTGTTTTGTTTTTGAGAAAGTGTCTCCCTGAAGCCCCACCTGGCCTGAAACTCACTAGCCTTGAACTCACAGAGATCCACCTGCCTCTGCCTCCTGAGTGCTGAGATTAAAGTTGTGTGCCACAATGCCTGCCTCTGTACCTTATGTTCTTATGTATTCTAAATATAATTGAAATTAGGGTTCTGATGAACTATTGATAAATACAGTATAAATTATGCTACTAAATTTGAAAATTTGCTGTGGTTGTGGCATCAGTGATATGCAGATAAAACCAATGATCTGAGCAGGGGATTGTGATGTACTCCTATAATCCCAGCACTTGAGTGGTAGAAGAAAGAAGATCAGGAGCTCGAGGCCAGCCTTGGCCACATAATGAGTTCAAGACTAGCCTGGGCTACATGAGACCCTGTATCAAAACTAAAATAAGAGGCTGGTGAGGTAGTTCCACAAGTAAAGTATGGCGGTACATTCCTGTAATTCCAGTGATATGGATCTGGAGAAAGGTGGAGCCCAGGGAATTTACTTACCATCCAGTCTAGCCAAACAGTGAACTCCAGGTTCAGTGAGCAATCATCTCAAAAATAGCATGGGGATTAGTCAGCCAGTAAAGGCACTTGTCACTAAGCCTGACAACTTGAGTTTAATCACTAGAATTCAAATGAAGGAGGAGAAAACCAGATCCCCAAGTTGTTCTCTGACCTCCACATTCATGCCATGGAACAAGCAACCCCCCCCCAACACACAATAAATAAATGTAAGCATAATAAGATAGAGAATAATAGAGAGGAAAAAACCCTGAAATTGACCTCTAGCCTCCATATGCACATTCACAGACAATGACAGCCTCACATATAACACACACTAAGTTAAATAAAAAATAAAATTGGAAAACTGATTGGGCCTAGTACCATACCTACCATATAGCAGGCACTGCACAAATGTCTAATAAGTGGCCTCGCTTCCCATTAAGTCAGAGAGAGATGGGCAAGATGTCATGTCTTGCCCATCTGGATCTTTGTTGGGAATTGGGTGAACAACTGGGCCTGTAGCAGAGCTTCACCATGAGGCTGCACAAGTAAACTTACAAAGAGGAGATGAAAGTGAACAGTCTCACACAGGAGTGCAATCTTGTATTTATTCTTTGACAATTTTGTACATTAAAACAATGTATATTGGTCACATCTATCCCCATGTCTTCCCTCCCAGTACCCCTCAGGGACCCTGAACACATCCCCCTTCCCCTTCATGTTCTTTCTTTTTAGTTTTTATCTTTTTTATAACTCACCGAGTCAAATTAGTGCTGCCTATTGCAGTGTTGACTGATTTTGTTGGCTTGATCTTGTGCAGGTCTTATGCAGATAACCCTAGCCAAAGTGAGTTCATGAGTGGAATGGCCATGTCATGAAGACAGCATTTAAAAAACTCCCCATCTTACATTCTTTCTGCATCCTCTTCCTAGACATTCCCTGGGCTGTGGGGGAGAGGAGGTTGATACAGATGCCCCATTTAGAGCTGAGCACTCAGTAGTCACTTATTCTTAGCCCTTTTTTTTTAATTTTTTTTTTATTAATTTTATTTCTGTATGTGTGAATGTACTGTCTGCATGCAAGTTTGTGCACCCGTGTCGTGCAATGCCGCGGAGGTCAGAAGAGGGTCTCAGATTCCCCTGGAACTGGAGTTCTCCTGGAATTGGAGTTTCAGACGGTTCTCGGCCGCCATGTGGGTGCTGGGGATCGAACACGGGTCCTCTGTAAGAGCAGTTGGCGCTCTTAACCGCTAGGCCATCTCTCCAGTCCCTCTTAGCCCTTTTTTTGACCAGTTATAAGTCTCTTGCATTAAGTGCATGGGAACCACTGAGTCTTCAGGAGAGATACAAAGAAAGGACATCCCATAGATGTACATGATGCTTGGGGCTGGAGAGATAGCCTAGCAGTTAAGAGCACCGACTGCTCTTGCAGAGGACCGGGGTTCGATCCCCAGCACCCACATGGCGGCTAAGAACTGTCTGTAACTCCAGTTACAGGAGAACTCCAGTTCCAGGGGAATCTGAGAACCTATTCTGACCACTGTAGCATTGCATTACACAGGTGCACAAACCTACATGCAGACAGTACACTCATACACATACAAAAATAAATAAAAAATGAAATATATGATGCTTTTCCCTAGCTTTCTTGGGAACCTAGGACATAGTTTAATTGATAAAGTGCTTGTATAACATCTCAAAGCTCTAGGTTCTATCCCCAGCAATGCAGAAAACCAGGAGAGGTGATGAGATGCCAGCCTGGAACACACGAGACTCTGTAAAAACAAACAAACAAAAAATAGAATTCTTCAGATAACCTTCAGGTGAGAACTCTAGCTTCTAGGAGCTTGCCTTAGCCCTGGGTGACACTCAGGTTGCTGAATAAGCCTGATCATGAGGTTGGAAAGCAATCCATGGAAAAGCATTTCAAGAGCCATCCTGTGTCTATAGTTTTTGCTTTACAATTTTGCTTGCTAGGAATTGAGATTGAGATACTTGAGGCACAAGTGAGTTTTGGATGGTACTATCATGAAGCCAAAAATAATAATTTAATATATTACTACATATTTCCTCTGAATAGTATTACAGTGTAGGAAGTCTTGTGGGACCTTAGAATACCATTAAGGCATCTTAAAACTTGTGTTAGGAACATTTACTTGGATCAAATTTATGGAGAGATCATGGATGCTCTCCAAAGAAAATGATAAACACAAACAGGATTTTATTACTTTCCATATAATCAATTCCTCTTTGGCCTCATCAACATGGGTTATAGATTCAGGATACAGACTTCCATATGTTACTAACTGGCTCTTCAAGAAGTTATGTGCCACACAGAAATTTAGAATAAAATGTATTGCTAGCAAATTAAATTTATAGCAGAGATATAAAATTTTTATGTGGTTTCATTCCTTTTTTTGTTTTTGTTTGGGGGGAATTGAAGTTTTACCATTACTGTTGTCTAGTGTTTTGATTAAAATTGTTCTTTGACAATTTCATGCGTTTTTATAGTGTATTCTAAGCACTCTCACCCCAGTCCTTGTCTAGTCTCCTCTCACCTGTCAACCCTGCATCTTCCCTGAATGTCCCTTTCTTGCATTCATGCTTTTTCTTTGTGACCTGCTGAGTTTAACCAGGCCTGTCTGTGTGACCGTGGGTTTCGAACTGTCCATTGGAGCCTGGTGGACTCACTCATAGGTACACAACTCTGCCAGAATGTACAATTATCCAATAGTTTAGTAGAGAGGGGTAGAGTCCCATGAGCCTCTCCCCAGTTTGTGTTTGACTAATGACAGACTCAGCTTTGTGCAGGGATCAGGTTCTATGGGATCATGACTGCAATGATCCTGTCATGACCGTAATTTCAAAGCCCTTCTCCCTAACTTCTGGGTCTTCTGTCTTCTATGATATCCCAAGTCTTAGAGGGGGTGGTATAAATGCACGAAACACATTTTCATGGTAGAAAGCCAGATGCCACTGTCATTTATCGTTTATTAAATGGACTGAAATGGTCTTTGGATTCAGTATTGTGTACACAGAAAGGCTTCCATCAGCATCCACTAGAATCATTGATAGCTCTTGAAGGTAAGTTGTTCCTCAAAGCCCGGTGCATTTGAAAACTTTGTCTCCAGCTGGTGGTGCTATTTTGGGGGGCTGTGGAATTTGGGTGCTGCAGCCTAACCGAAGGAAGTGTGTCAGTGGGGTTGGGGGGAGCTTTATGCATACTAGACCAGCCCCAGCTCTACTCAGAGCTCTCAGCTTCCTGATCCCCAGAAATAGAGCCAGTTGCTTTATGCTCCCACTACCATGGTAAACTATATCATCACAAACTGTGAACCAAATAAATTCTTCCTCCCTTGAAATTGCTTTTTGTCACATATTTGGTCACAGAAATGAGAAAAGCAACAAATAGAGTAAAAAAATTAAACCCATTTCGTAGTATCTGTGATTCTCTTATGGTTTAGATGTATGTGAGATAAAGTGCAACACCGATATAACCAAATATCTTCATTTCCGGGCACGTTGCAGGAGACCAGAAAGATAGCTCACAGTCTGTTTCTCAGTGTCCAAGGGATCCCAATGGTAAATGGAAGGCATCAATTCCCCAGCCAAACTTCCAACTGTTTTCTTTCCTACCCCGCCATGCCAAACCTGTATGATACATTGTGAGGTGTGTTAGCGACACACAGACTTAATTGTCTACCAGATCCAGCTCTAATTTGGCTTAAGTTAATTCATTTTCACTCTTTAGGATTGTCTTCCAAATGAAACCAACAAACAGGCATCTGTGCAAAAGAATGAATAAATAAATGTTTACAATATTCTTGGGAAATTAAAACATAATCAGAAAAAATTACAGGGTAGGCTCTAGTGCCAGCTGCATGGGAGTGATTATAAAGAAATTAGAAAATAAAGATAACCTTTTCTTTCATGGTCAAATTACAACAATCTGGTTAAATATAAAGCTTTCAAAAATAGTTTTCTTGAGTTATAATCCATATTCCATACAATTCACTTATATAAAGTGTATAATTCAAGAGATTTTCAGTGTATTCACAGGGTTGTACAAGCATTGCCACAATTTTAGAGAACTCCCCAAAGCCCTGTTTCCTCCTTATCCCTCTCCCTACCCTAGCCTATGTAAAGTACTAATCTATTTTTGAGCTCTATAGATTGGACTCTTCAGGATATTTTATATAAAGGGAATCATACACTGCATAGTCTTTTGTGTCTTCTATCACATGAGTGGGATTTTTTTCAAGGTTTATTCATGTTGTAGTATGTATTACTACTTCATATCTTTTTATGTCCCAAAGATATTCTATGGGTGTAGCACACATTTTGTCACTTGATGGACATTTGGGCTCTTTCCACTATGAAGCTATTATCAGTGATGTTATCAATATTTGTATAGAGCTTTCTGTGTGGCCATGTTATTATTTCACTTCAGTTAATAATTCAGAGTTGAATTTTTGGGTCATCTGATAATTCCATGTTTAACTATTTGAAGGACTGACATTGTTTTCCAAAGCACCTGGATAAGGATTCCCAACAGCATGGATAAGGATTCCCACCAAACTCCCCCACTTCCTTACAATACTTGCTATTGTCAGTCTTTCCTTTCCTTTCCTTTTATATTTTATTTTATGTGTGTTGCGTACATGTATATAATTGCACCCATGTGTGCAATATCCACAAAGTCCAGAAAGGGCTGTTGGAACCCCTGGAACTGGAGTTATGGTTGATTGTTAGCTACCATGAGGGTGCTGGGAATTGAACATGGGCCTTCTGCAAGATCAGCCAGTGCTCTTAGCCACTGATCCATCTCTCAGGACACAAAATTTCAATTATTTGTTTGTTTATTTATTTATTTATTGCATATGTTTTGCTGTATGTTTATAAGAGTACTATGTGCATGTAGTGCCTGAAGAGGGCACTGGGTCCCCTAGAATTGGAGTTATGGACAGTTTTTAGCTGCCATATGGGTGCTGTGAACTGAGCCTGGGTCCTCTGCAGGAGCAGCCAGTGTTCTTAGCAGCTGAGCCATCTCTCCAGCCTCTTATTGTCAGTCTTTTAATGATAACCACTTTGGTGCATGTGAAGTAGTGTCTCTTCCATGGTAGGTTGGGAGATTTTGACAGGTCTGTGGGTGTGGGGAATGGGTACCGGCTGGGAGATGAATAGGATCGCAGGCATAAAAGCTCCTCCTCTCCACCTTCAACATGTCCCTTTCACCTGTGTAAAGAAGGACCTGTGGGTTTGCATAGAAAACAATGGACGATGAAACTAGAAAATATGCTAGGAGGGTAAACAGCATCTAAAGAAGCAGAGCAGGTTGATTGCTGGGTTAATATACTCAAAAAATCAGTCATCAATGGGCTGGGGAGATGGCTCAGTTGGGAAAGCGCTCATTGCCCATGCATGAGGCCCTCAGTTTGGATCACTACCACTGCATGAAAAGCCAGAAATATAACAACAAATATAAGAACAACATTATTGTTATATTTCTGTTTATCTGAAAGCAACTATGTTGTTATAATGTAAATCTCTTAACAGGCTCTAGAATCAATCCAGCACTTACTTTCATACTCTGTAATTATTGTACATGAGTGGAAAGTATATATGCATATTTTAGAGTAATATAAAATTAAAGGAGGAAAAATGTGAATTCCTAAACATGAAAAAAAAAGACTGAAAGATGCAGGATAGTTATGGCAGAGTGCATGATCTGGGGTATGGTGGGAGGTCAGGGAAAAGGGAATATGTTTTTTCTTAATTTTTTTATTTATTATTATTTTTTGTATGTGAATGAATGTACTGTCTGCATGTAGGTTTGTGCACCTGTGTCGTGCAATGCCGCGGAGGTCAGAAGAGGGTCTCGGATTCCCCTGGAACTGGAATTCTCCTGGAATTGGAGTTACAGACGGTTCTTAGCCGCCATGTGGGTGCTGGGGATCGAACCCAGGTCTTCTGCAAGAGCAGTCGGTGCTCTTAACCGCTAGGCTATCTCTCCAGCCCCATGAAAAGGGAATATGTTTAAACTGAACTGAGAAATGATGTCTGAAATACACAAAACATCAATAAAAGCATAAAAAAAGAGCCAGGGTTGGGGTATGTGCTTGTAATGTCAGCACGGAGGAGGCAGAGACAGACATGAGAAGTGCTATCTTATTGATTCGGGTGCTGGGATCCCAACTCAGGTCCTCTGAAAGATCAATCAGTGTTCGGAACCAGTGAGCCATCTCTCAGCTCCTCCACCTTATTATTTTTTTGAGAGAGACGGGACCCGGAGCTTACCAGTTTGGCTAACCATCAACTCCCAGGAATCCTCTTGTCTTTGCCTGGGATTACAGGTGCCTGCTAGTTGCACCTGCCTTTTACTGATCAAATTAATGTCATTATGCCTATTCAACAAGCACTCTAGTGCTGGAGTCACCTTCCTAGCCTCTCTTTTGTTTTTAGACAGGGTTATAATATATCCTCACCATGAAGCCCTGACTAACCTGGAACTGGGTAGTCTGACACAATGACCTAGAACATGTGGCAATCCTCCTGTTTATGCTTCTCAAGTGCTGGGGTTATATAGGTGTGTGCTACCACACCAAGATCTACTATGAATCGTAAAGCTGTCAGAGTGAAAGTGATCCAAGTGAGAGGGAGCTATTCTTTAGGGCTACCAAATATCCCAGGAACAGGGAGGCAGAAGAGCCAATGACAATGGCGAAGAAAACTCAACTTAATTAAACATGTCAACTCCCAGACTATTTTATTGCTTGGTATTTCAAACACACTCCCCAGAGGAGTATTAATTATTAAGTTACAGCCTGGGTTTGCTATCCAGCTGGAAGCAAGACCATCCCATAAAGAGAGGTTTATTTCTGGCAAATTCCCATGTCTGTTCTGTTCCTTCTTATCTACATGGTGAGGCATCTCATTATGAATTTATTCCAGGAAAGCTTGCTTTTCAGATAATTGTCTCCGAAAGCAATCTGAGGAAGTACATTCCACTAGGTAAATGTTTGATCAAATCTCAAAATACAATTTCTATTCTAACACTGAAAGTTTAGTCAGGAGGCTTATTTATTGGTTGTTTTTATATGTTGATGATTGGTTATGTAAGTGCAGCCATGTCGGGCAATGCCTGCAGAGGCCAGAAGAAAGTTTGAGATTTAGGAATGGTTGTTAGCTGCCATGTGGGTACTGGGAACCAAACCTGGGTCATCTGCAAACAGCCAGGGCTCTTAACTGATGAACCATCTCTCCAGTCCCTATTTATTGTTTTTGAGACAAGTTCTCATATACCCCAGGCTGGCCTCAAAAAAATCACTACACAGACAAGGAGAACCTTGAACTTCTCATCCTCCTTCCTCTACTTTCCCACTGCTAGATTTACAGGTATGCGCTACTATGTCTGCTTTGTGTGCTGCGGTGGATGCCAGGGCCTTCTGTATGCTTGGCAAGCACTCTGCCAATTAGTGGGATTCTTAACGTGCCAAGAAATGGTTCTGAAGTCTGAAAATGCAAAAATTTGTGTAAGAATAGTCCCTTCCAGACTGATTCTGTTATGTGTTACACCAGGTTGTTCAATGGGTTTCGGTAAGTGTTTTCAATATTCTCAGAGCAGCTCATTTAGAGAGAGGACCTAAATTCCAAGTCCGTTTTAAATCAGAGGCACAAGAGCCTTTGAGTTTCCGTTATTTGCTTCATCAATCATTGCAGAGTGGTTATGGCAGTAACAACACAGCTGGGAGGAAATCGGGCCTCCATTAGGACTGCAGGTGAAATTGTTTTGTTTCGTTCTCTTCTTGGGCTTAGCACAAGGAGTGGGGAACAGGAAACCATCTCCAGGAGTTTCCTTTCCCTCCCAGCACTGGGTAGGAGGCAAGGCCACAGCTGGGGCTGAATGCCCAGGCCTAGAGCCACAAGTACTAACCTGCATCCTTGAAAGCAGGAAGCACATTGCCTGTTTCTTTTGTGTAGGTTTGCTTCTTCCAGAAAATGCCAGTGGCTCTGCAAAGAGGTCTTTGTCAGTCCAAAGTCAGTGGCTGCCTGGTGTAACACTGACCATCTTCTATGTATTTGTTTCCTTGTTTCCCCTTAATATCTGCTTTATTTTAATATGCAGTTGATCTCCCGAAGAGGAACCCTAAATGAACAGGGACCTTCTGGGCTTCCATTTCAGATCCCTAATGCTAAAATTCATATGGAATCCCAAAAGACCCTGGATATCCAAAGCAATCTTGGGCAAAAAGAAAAATGCTGGGGGGATCACCATACCAGATCTTAGATTCTATTACAGAGCCATAACCATAAAGCAGCATGGTATACTGGCACAAAAATAGACAGGTGGATCAATGGAACACAATAGAAGACCCAAACATGAGTACATGCAATTTCAACAACCTGATATTTGACAAAGGTGCCAAGAACTCACAATGGAGCAAAGATAGCATCTTCAGTAAATGGTGCCAGTATAATTGGATCTCTACCTATAGAACAATGAACTTGGGTCTTTATCTTTCACTCTGCACAAAAGTCCACTGTAAACTGACCAAAGACCTCAATATAAAACCCAAAACTCTGAAATTGCCATGGAATTGTAGCTGGAGCTTTCAGTATTCCCCTAACCTCCTCTACAGACATGGCTCAGGCCCTGAAATATCTTACCACCCTCCAACAGCCTGCATTTCATTCTTTCTTTTTTTCAGTTACTCTGTAATGCCATTAGCCAGATTATCATTAGCAAGATCATTAGCAGGCTGGATATGGGACTCAGTTGATTGAATGCTTGCCTAGCACGCACAAAGCTCTCATCTCCAAAGAAACCAGGTGTGGTGATGCAGGAGAGGTGGAGGCAGGTAGATCACCAGTTCAAAGTAATCCTCAGCAACATGGTTTAAAATGGCCTGGATTATATAAAATCCTGTCTCAAAGAAAAAGACTGAGCATGAGCCTTTTAGGCACTCACACACTTATTGAATGGACCCATCCCATAAGACCGTTTGCTGATCAGTAAAAAGAACTGTAGAGTTGAGTGGAAGATCTACTGCACAACAAACTAGAAGTGAATCCAGAACCTGGTGTCCCTTCAACAGAAAGGGTGCTGGTGGGACTAAAGGGAAGCCTGGATGCCTTGGAATACCTGAGAACTCCCCAAAGAAGGGCAATAGGCCTTAATGAAAGAGCATCGCAAAGGAGCTTACTGACTTCCATCTCTTCTATCTGTAAGGCGAGTTTTGCAGCCTGGCAAAGTATAAGAAATTCCTTTCTTCCTCCTCCTCTCCTCCTCTCCTCCTCCTTCCCCCCTCCTTCTTTTCCTCCTCCTCCTCCTCCTCCTTGCCTTCTTCCCTTCTCTTTTCTCCTCCTCCTTCTCACCTCTACTCTTCCTCCCTCCCTCCCTCTCTCCTCAATCTCCCCTTTGAGGCTGACTCTCAGGTAACTTGGCCTGGAATTATGTATCTGAGGATGACCTAGAACGTCTGATCCTCCCGTCTCCACCTCCTAAATGTTGGGATTACAGGCATGTGCCACAATGCCCTGCTTTGTGGTGCTAGCTAGAGACTGAGTCCAGGGATTTGTGCAAGGTAGGAAAGCACTCTACCAACTGAGCTACTTCCACAGTGTGCCTTCATTCCTTTTTTTTTCCTTTTTTTCTTTTGTCCCTCCTGCAAATAGGTGTTTACATTTTGGAAAAATGATTTAATCACCATGAAACTTAGTTTGTATATCATCTATAAACATGTCCCTTAAAGGCATACTCTAATACCCAAGTGGAATGACATGTGAAGACATCAATGTTAGCTAATTTATTTTCTCTGAAAGTACTGACTTCGAAAGTATCAGTGGGTGTCCTCCACCCTTCCTCCCACCCTCACCTCCGCTCTATTATTATAGTCTCAGGCTACTTTTGAGTGTGTATTGTCAAATTCACTGCTTACTGGTAGTCATAAGGCTTCCATACATGTCCATATACCATATGGGGCCAAGAGCTTCATAATAAAATGCAATTGCTGATCTAGAATGCTTGTAGCAAACATTCAGCCAGTCCATAAGCAACTACCCTTTCCTTTTCCTTGGGAAGATGACATCTAGGTACTTTAATGTGTTTATGGGAGCATATTGGTTTGAAGACAACACTAGGAATATAATTCAATGTACTTTGACTCATAATCCAAACTTTATACCAGTCTGAATTGGGCACATGAATATATATACATATATATGTGTGTGTGTAGGTATATAACATGTCTGTATAAACATCTGTTAAGATATTGATTGTCGCTACTTACTGTTCTTACCAATTATGATAATCCATCCCCCTAGAAGCCTCTTCAGGGATCTTCACAGGATTGTTTTCTTCCAATGTAGTAATGTAGTGAAGAATGATGAGATTGGGCCACAGCGCCCTACCCAAACTAGCTGTTGAATGTATTAATCATTTTGTTAGTAATATTGTTCAGCCAGGCCTGCTTGTGCAAGCCTCTAATCTTAGCACTTGGGAGAAGAAAGCAGGAGGGTAAGAAATTAAAAGCCAATGTTGGTTACAGAGTTCTTGCCTCATAAACAAAGACCAGATGGTATATCCTTTTATTGAACAGTCACTTAAGTAATTTCTCTATTGTATTCTTAAAACTAAAATATGTGAAAGCTATCCTAGTTCCAAAAGTTATGAAATACTTGTGTGAACAGAAGTCCTTGGAAAAACCTCATCTCGAATCAACCTTCTGCAAAGGCTGATCGAATGATTAGAACTTCAGTGACTATGGAGAATTTAGAATATTGCAGGTCCAGAGCCAAGTTACCATTTATTTTGGGCCATCCTTAGCCCTGTAAATAGCCGGTCCTTGCCTACCTCTATTTCTGGTTTAACATCTTTTTTTTTTCTTCTTTTTATTTTATTTTATTTATTTTTTATTTTTTATCATTTTAATGTGTATGAGTGGACTCTCTGCATGTAGGTTGGTGCACCTGTGTCATGCAATGCCGCGGAGGTCAGAAGAGGGCATTGGATACCCGTGGAACTGGAACTAAAGATGGTTCTCAGCCGTCATGTGGGTGCTGGGAATCGAACCCAGGTCCTCTGCAAGAGCAGTTGGTGCTCCCAACTGCTGAGCCATCTCTCCAGCCCCATTTTATTTTATTTTTAAAAATTTATTTATTTTTTATTGATGTTTTGTGTATTTCAGACATCATTTTTCAATTCAGTTCAGGCATATTCCCCCTTCCCTTCTCCCCACCCCACCCCATGGTTTAACATCTTATGACTAACGGAGTAAAAACCTTTTAGAAAACATTAAGTTAGCAGACCACCAGTTTCCACCAACCAAAAGACTGAGTGTCATCAGACAGCATCTGAGGCCCTTAGCTGAGATTTCTCTTCTACTGTTTCTACCTACTCGATGTAGAAACATTGTAAGATATCTTGATTTATACCTTTCTTTGTTCTGTTACTTTCACAAAAACCTGATCACCACGTTGAAATTTGGAATTTGGAGTAAATTTCATCTGTATTTCAGGGCCATGGTCACTCATATTTGGTGCCAGAATAAACTATTTCTTACCCCCTTTTAGGTGCGAGGCATGCCTTTGTGTGGACACTATGTTTCAGTTCTATAGGATGTGAAAATAGGATCATAAATGTTTAATGATACCAGGATCAAGTTCATTTAAAAACTCAAATCAAAGAAGACTATGCTAGTAGGTAAAAATGTATGTTATCTAGCATGTTCTGGAAAATTCATTTCAGAGCCTTGGAAACATTTTTAGGTGGGGACTGTAAGAATCTCTGAGAAGCATGAAAAATGTACTTTTTGTTTAACTTCTGTACTTTATGATATTTTGGTTTAATTGTGTTTTGTTTCTGAGCCTGAATAGATATTTTTACTCTTAAAATATCTGCTAAGAACTATGCTGTTATCACAAAATGAAAGTTCAGTAAGATTTGGCACAGAGACTGCTATATTGTACAGGCAATCCATTGTTACTCAATTAATGAATAACTAAAATCTGACTTTATCCAGGTAAGAATGAAAGTGTTCCCCAATCTTATTTAGGGGTGGAGTTTTCTAAAATATGCCCAGGTTCCTGGAAGCCTCACCTGCCACATATGGTTTATGAAAAGGGTATTCTGCGCGCTGGAGAGATGGCCTAGCGGTTAAGAGCGCCGACCGCTCTTACAGAGGACCCGAGTTCGATCCCCAGCACCCACATGGTGGCCAAGAACCGTCTGAAACTCCAGTTCCAGGAGAACTCCAGTTCCAGGGGAATCCGACACCATCTTCTGACCTCCACGGCATTGCACGACACGGGTGCACAAACTTGCATGCAGACAGTACATTCATACACATACATAAATAAATAAAATTAATAAAAAATTTTTAAAAAATTAAAAAAAGGAAAAGGGTATTGGCTCAGCACTAGGCTAATGAATATGAACAATATTAACAACAGCTAGCATTTTTCAAATGTTACATCTTAGCATGTATGTATTTCGATTATCTCCAATTTACCATCTCATGTAAAATCCTTACAATCAGCCCTTTCCATATTGTTTCTTCAGAAAAGAAAACTATGGAACAGAGATGGCATCTGACTTGGCAGCAGCAAGAGCCAACAAGTATTAAGGACAATTTTTTTCACAGCTAGGCCTCTGAACTACTTTATTGTGCTGCTTCATACTGAAATGCTAAAAACTTGATTCATCAATCAATTGGTTAGCCTTAGGTTAGACATTTTGCACATATGACTTCAATAATAAATCATAGAATCAGTGCCATGTGGAAATGGACTCTAGCCACAGAGGACTGGGAGCTGGTGGAACAGAAAGTTAGTCATTATAGTCAGGTAGGAGACAGCAGACAGGACTTGAAAGAAGATCATGGAGAAAGGACAGCTACCACAGCAATGATGTCAACCAGTTTGGCGTCTCTGAACTCTTGCCAGAGGAGCTTCTTCCTGCAGTAGATATTGATTAACACAGAGACCCACAACTGACCAACATGCAACAAAAAAGAGACTGTGCAATGCTCAGCCCTAAACATCTGTATCACCAGTTCTTCTCCCAAGGCTCAGGGGTCATGGCAGAAGAAGGATCAGAAGATTGTTAAAGCCATAGGTAGTAGTAGATGAACACAAGGAAACCACGTTTGTGAACACAACAAGGGTAGTTTCATATATGAACTCACAGAGCTTGTGACAGCATGCACAAGACCTGCTTAAGGCCAAGCTAGACTAAGACCCAACATGGAAGGGGGAGAACAGACAGAAGCCCAGCCCTAGCTGAGGAACTATTGGCAATTGACAGCTGCTGGGAAGGGGGAGGGAGTTTTCTTTAAGGGTGTGTTTCTGAGTAGGTTGTCCAAGCTCCAAGGGATGGACCCACACCCAAGAGCATCTGAGAAACACAAATTAGAGTCAATAGACCTTCAATGTGAGTGAGGGGGCTAGGGAGGTGGAGGTGGATGAGAGGAGATGGAAAGGGTTCTGTATATGTTCAAAATACATTTTAGGAAATTCTCAAAGAATCAAAAAGTATTACTTTTAAAAACTCTACTCTCAAAATTTAAGTAAAACATCTCTTTCAAGGAAAGGTTGAATTTTTAACATTCTGAGGTTGCCTCATGTCTGCTCTGTGTCCCTAGAAGAAGAGAAGGCCTCTTAGTGGCTGGCTTATGCTCTTGAATTTAGGACTTAAATTTAAAATTATAGTGTTGGTTGCAGCTGTTGCCTGGGGCTTTGTGCAAAGTCTGCAGCTCCCTGGCTTTCCTCAATGATATCATCCCTTTCTAATAACAGACTTCAGTTTTACTTAGGATAAGTGATAAAATAGAAAAATATGCCCCGGCCTCAGTGAGGTCTCAATGTGAAGAAATCAACAGAGAACCTTAGTGAAGCAGACTTCCTGTTCCACTGGGAATTCAGTGAAAGACTTTTTTTTTTCTTTCCAGTTTAAAAACAAAAAGCAGGAATGGACCCTCTGAGAATCCTGGTAAACTGTGGCTTTCACTGGGGTACAAAGGTTCCTGAATCTCTGTGAAGGTAGCTGGTATGCATTATGAAGACTATGTCCCTGATGAAGGTGATAATATTTCCAGCGGATCCTGTTCTGAATGTCCTTTTTACTGAACTTGTGAACCCTTCCACTTCCTGCTCTCTGAGAAAGGCTGCCCTCCCCAAATGTGCTCTGCCTTCTCCTGGCTTTCCCCAGCCTTTCAGTTGATTATGGAGATTTTCCAGTGTTTGCATTCCAATCTCCACCTATCCCGCTTTCTCAGCAGCTGACAATGACAGGAAACACACACACACACACACACACACACACACACACACACACACACACACATTTCTGTGGTTTTTCTATGAATGCCTAAACCATACTTCCAAACAAAGTCATGAGAGTTGGTTTAGGAAAGATTTGCTTCTCTATTCTGAAATTCTCTATTCAGCAATTATTCACCCACAAAGGAATTTGCATTATATCAATAGGAGAGAGGAAGAGACATTCCAGATTAAAGAAAACTCTTGCCCTTTACACATTAAGCAACTGGACTCAGGCATCAAATACAAAGATAGCACATTGTTTATGGTTTTAAGGAAGAGAGCAATTTGGTTTATTATTTTAGTCAGTGATATTGAAAATTTGTATTAATTCTTCTAAGATTTACACAAATATGACTATGCTCTCAGGATTTTTTTCTTTCTAATCTTGTATGGTAGATCCTTTGATAACCATGTTTTAATTTTTTAATTTTTGTGTTTTTTTTGAGATAAGGTCTCCTTCTGGTCCCAGCTGGCCTGGAGCTCGGTATGTAGATCAGGCTGGCCTTGAACTCACAGTGATCCACCTGCCTCTGCCTCTGAGTGCTGGGATTAAAGGCATGTGCCACCACAACTGGCCTTGGGTTTTTGTGGGTTTTTTTGGTGATAACCATGTTTTTAAAACATAGCTGCACTCTGTCTAAATAAAAAACATAACTGCAACATTTTTAATGTTCTTCTCATGAATGGTAGTGTCTGTGCCCTCTTCCCTTGTTTCTGAGTAGGCTTGTGACAGTTTCAAACAATAAAGGGGTGGTAGAAATGACACCATGTGTATTCTGATATTATACCATATAAATCCTTGAAGCTCTTCCTTGTCCACTGGCAACGCCTGCTCAAAGGGTCTAAGGTACCATGTAAGAAGACCAAGTACCCTTAGGTCCCATAATGGAAGAATTCATTTAGAGCACATGTAGATGTTCTCATAGACAGTCCCACCTAAGTTTGTCCTTTAACCATCTCAGCTTGGTGTCAGACTTGTCAGTGAAGGAACCATATGGAAGTGATCCATCCAGCCTGCAGCCACTGGAGTTACTCTTAGTCCTTTGATTTATTCTAGCAGAGACCCTAGGATCCTGAAGGAGAAAAGAGACATCCTCTTTGGGCCCTTTTGAAATTCCTTATCACTTAACATTTTTATATTGTTACATGTTGGAATATATAATGTAACCAACACAGATTTCCTTCCTTTCTCTTTTTCTCTCACTTTGCCCCTGATACTATGGATAGAATCACACATGCTAAGGGCCCTGCTTGCCACTACTGAGCTATAGCCGTAGGCTCTTTCTTTTCACTTTTTATTTATTTTGAAATAATGTCTCACTAAGTTGCCCAGACTGGCCTTGAGCTCGTTATGTAATTCTAGGTAGTCCTTGAATTTGCTATCGTCCTGTCTCAGCCTCTTAAGGAGCTGGGATTATAAGTGTGCACTGCCACATCAGGCTTATGCAGTGCTGGGGATCTAACCCAGGATACTGTGCCTGTTAGGCAAATACTCTACTAACTGAGCTACTCCTCAAGCTCCAACAGCATTCAGCCGAATCGAGTTACATGAGAGTGGTTCCCCTGGGTTCTGCTGTGCTTGTCTCTGTCTATTTTTGCATGATGGAACTCAGGCTTTAGAGTCGACACCATGTGGGCATCTTGTAATGAAGCAAAGAAAATACCCAAACCATAGAAGTACATTGACACTTCTGCTCAGACATGTCTTATGCAATGTCTCTTTAAATTCCACTGGCCATAGGAAGGTAAATGGGTGGATCCAAAGTTCATGTGGTAGAGAAATGACTCCCCGTGTAGTGACGCAGAGTAAGTACAGGCACAGAACAAATAGTATGAACAAATAAAATCTATCACAGTGTTTTATACTGATTGATTTCCTTTCTCCTGCTCCTTGTATTGTTTTTGAAATTAGACTGTTTTAAACTTGTATCATTGAAATTGGACTGTTTTAATCTTGTATCATTATTTCAATGGGTCCGAGAATGGATAAGAGATAAATGTGTGTGTTCAGCCTTTAATATTTAACTAAAAGTTTGCTACTAATTTAAATTCTAGGTTCTATCAATATTTATTGGGCAAAGCTTAATATTTGTCAGAAATAATTCATATAAAAAAGGAGAAAGGGCTGCGGGTAGCTCAGTTGATAAAGTGCTTGCTTAGTATGGGCAAAACCTTGGGTTCCATCCCCAGAATTATGCAAACCAGGTATAAAAGTGCAAGCTTGTGATTCCAGCACTTGGCAGAGGAAGGAGGATGAGAAGTTCAAGGTCATTCTTAACTATACAGGGAGTTTGAAGGCAGCCTTGGCTCCAGAAGACATTGTTTCAATAAATAAGTGAATAAAAATAAAATGGGAGAGAATCAACAATCCTATTTGTTTGCTTAAACCCAGGAAGAAAGGCATCTGAAGCCAAAGACAATATTTACCTGGAGGTAAATATGGGTGGATTATGACATACAGGAATGCTGGGAAGCTGTCTACTGAATAATGATTATAGGTTATTGTTTTTGTATCATACAACTATATCACTTCTTCAGATAATGAAAGTCCCAGGTAAATTTTAGAGAATGAAAGTCCCAGGTAAATTTTAACAATGGAAACTTTAGAGAAATTAACTGTTTAGTATTATGATGAATTTCAAGTCAGAATAGAGAAGAAAAGTCTTTCCTAAACTAACTTTCATTATTCTCTTTAAATATAAGCTTTAAATATTAATATATATCCACCTTTTCAAAGTGAAAAAAGAAAAAAGGTAACTCAGAAAAATGTATTTTTCTAATAAAATGTGCTGTGAAACATGATGAACATGTTTATGTCTTTTCACAATGCCAGAATCTCTTGAATAACAATACAATATGGTACATCACATGGTACATCAGTTTGTTGATTGTAATTTGCCAAGCTTTCCTGATTCCCTTAATATCTGGAGAAGAAATTATAGGTTTTTAAAAATCTAGTCTTTGTTTTTCCTTTATTTTTATTTATTTATTTTTTTACATTTACTTTCATTTATTTCTTTTTTTTTAAACAATAAGTAATAAGTTTTGAGTACAAGCATCATTCATGTAAAACCAATTTGCAAGCAGTTGTGCCCAAACCCACACAGCTCATGGGTCCCACCATCCACCAGGGGGGGCTTGTATGCTTGTATGTTCAATCAAGTTGATCAAATGAGTGTCCAGTCTATATTGTTGTAGTTTCACCATTAACCCCAATCGAAGCCCTTACATTCTACCACGCCCCCTCTTCCGCAGATTGTTCGCTAGGCTTAGAAAAGGGGCACAGGTAGACGAGAAGCAAAACAGTCTGCTTTCTCTGGAGATGTCGTTTTGGACTCTGACCAGTTCTGGCTGTTTCTTTTCATGGAAAATCCAGTCTTAAGTACTAATATAAACTCTCAGGTCACACATTACATATCACATAGTAAATTTATTTGTGTATCTATTTGTATGTATGTGTGTGTGTATGTATGTATAGGTTACAGAATGGCCTTTGAAGGTTAAAGAGCCTGTAGCTAAGTTCAAGTAGTTTCAAAGAGGTCTACCTGAGCCAGAAATGGGAAGATAATAAAGCTACAAAAAGAGTTTCTGAGGGAATGAGATAATGAGCCCTGCTAGTGGTTGGCTGCAGGCATTGCTGCAGAGCCAAGCCCCTGGATCACAGGTTTGAGCCAACAATGTCAAATTGAGCTACAGAAGTGAAACACGGGACCATAAAGGCTACAGAGGAAGGACTGTTTTCAGGCAAATAAGCAGGTAGATGGATGGACAGCAAATATAAATGGATCAACTGGCGATAGCAATTTAAGTAGGCTTCATCAACAGTGGGACTGAGCTGAGTCCCAATTTAGCTTGTTAAATTTGTTGGCTGCCTTTTCTCTTACTTTTATGAATAAGTCATCTATCACTCTGTGCTATGTGTGTGGTGCCAGGTAAATAGTGTTGTTCATGTACCACCAAAGTGCAGAGTGATGCACCATCCGAAAAAAGGGGTCAAAGGCTATTTGCAAAATGGAGTCTTTCAGGACAAGGTGCAGCCTGGAAAAGCACTGCTGCATACAATGTGGAGTAACTGAGTGCTGGATACAACCTGATCATAACTCAAAGCAGCTTGTTTTCCTATTCCTTGTGCAGTACTAGGGAGCTCTGGAAGGGCAAATGTTGGTAAAACTATTAACTTTTAATGTCAGTTTTCTGAAAAATTTAACTCCCCTCCACCTCCTACTCTGGGAGAACATTTTATGTTTATGTTGAACAATGCTTTTTTTTGCGGGGGGGGGGTCCACACTTTGGCAATCATTTATTTATATGTTTGTTTCTCCCTTCCACTGAATTGGATTCTTATGGCTTTGTAGCTCAAAAAATATCTTGGTGCCTAGCTCTTAATCAAATATCAAAGAGTTGTTTAATGAATTAATATATACTTCAGTGTAGTTCAGTTTAAATGAATAAAATACTGGCCAAATAAACGACTCCATTTCACCACATTCTGGATTTTTTTTTTATTGATGCTTTGTGTATTTCATACATCATTTTCCAATTCAGTTCAGGCGTATATCCCCTTCCCTTCACCCAGCCCCACCCCTACCCTTCCCAGATCATGCATTCTTCCGTAACTTTTCTGCATCTTTCTGGTTTTTTTTTTTGTTGTTGTTGTTTTCATTTTTTTTTTAACAGTAAGTGATAATTTGTGAGTACAAGCATCCTTCATGTCAAACCAATTTGCGAGCAGTTGTGCCCAAACCCATACAGCTCATGGGTCCCACCATCCAGCGGGGGGGGGGGGGG